>SDVV010026860.1:0-12195 GCA_016164225.1 Gammarus roeselii | reverse complement strand
ATTCACCGGATCAAAGGATGGCGAAAATATCTTCTAGCTTGATCAGAAGGTAAGGGATTAAATACTGGATCTTCAAATTAATTTAATGCTGTTATACCCACGACGCCCGTTTCACTATACATTGGCTCATCAGGTGGGAGGAAATACAAATCGAAAATCTTCAAAAACACGAAATAAATGACGCTGCTTATACCCATAAGGAGTATCCATATTACGAAATTTCAGAAAATAATTAAACTCAATACAAATGCCGCAGAAATTAACAAGTCCAAGATCGTACATTTTTAAGCTACACCTGATGGACTCGGATCTACGCTGATAAGAATGGGTCCCATTTTGTAGCTGAAATTTAACTGTTGTCATTTGATGCATTAAAACACGCTAAGTCCTCTCATGTCAATCAATTCTAAAGTTCGAAATTCAAAATATCATATAATGTCAATTTTATCGAGCTTTTTAACTGTTAACAACCAAACAAACACAGCGTATTACCAATCACTTTCGCCCAGCCTCGACCCCGGCACATAACATACCCTTTTCTATATACCATAGGCGGCTTAGCGTAGGTGGCTGAAAGGAAGATGTAATCTAATGTGTTGGCGCACAAAAATTAGGAAGATGTTGGCGCACGAACAGGTGAAGGATATTCGCTGTAGTGAGTCACCTTTTACATTGGCGCACGAGCAGAGAGAATGATGTTCCCAGAAAAGTGTCACCTCCTTCGTTGACGCACGAACATGGAGAAAGATGTTCTATGAAGTGTGTCATTACCTTAGCGCACGAAAACGTAAATTGGTATTTCATAAATTCACCTTCGGGTAAAATTTGAAATTAACTCAGAAACGCTACAATTATCATTCTAACAGATCACATTCAAAGTTATTTTAAAATTACTGGAAATATCAGAACAATAATTTCATAGCAATTTATTAGCTGACCGTACCTGTACAATTGCGAAAGAAGAAGCCTCAAGTGGTCGAATTATAACTAAATATGAGCAATACTTTTCCAACGAGCATTTTGATGTGATGTATATTATTTTCTTGCGTATTTTACGAATAGCTAATCTAAAAGGAAAAGCAAGGATTTAAATATATGTGATTTCTTTCTTCCATTGTGGTGTCCAATGGAGGAAGAAATTTCGTGAATATTACCTGGACCCTATGACTCTTGTCAAGTCATTCATTTGTGAGGAATGGAATCTTTCTAAGACTGTTTTGTTCGGTAGTGAGAAGTCGAACAAAATGAAGGTAAGAACGTCATCATCTTACCTTTTTCCCAAGAGCCCTCTGACCGTTATCAAATTGCAATCATCTCATATTCACGCGGAACTTGAACTAAATTGCCAGATGAATCATAAAAACATTTTCTTACCATGGGATGGTATCATGCTATGGCGAGCTCTATCATCTTAAAGTTTGATCTTCTGGCCTGCTCAATTTTTATTGAATTGTACGTTTTTGTATTTTGACCACAATTTTGTCAACGAGTCATGGTATACTATTGGCTATATCGCCACACATAGTCGGTCTGCGGTTACACTTAAGAAATCAACATTTTGATATTTTTCTTTATATTACTTTGCTTCGAGCAGTTTTTCGTGTGCCCTTGTGTTGGACATTTCCCTTCTGGGCTGTTAAGCCAGCTTTAGTCTGGTCACTTGCTTCTTTACAACGAACGGATTTCTCCTTTATCACACCATTCATAGTTCGAAGTCTCTCCCACAAGTTATTCCTTCACCATTTCCTTTGATAAATTGGGGTTCCTTCTCATTCGCACTGCACTTTGCTCAGCCTACACGGGATGTGAAACCTCTGATAAGTATGAGTGTTGAATCTTACACCATTGCGATGTAATACCATTGTTTGTCATACCATTGTATTACATAGAAGGACAAAGTAACTCAAATGGGTACGAACAAAGAATGAGTTGAGTAAATTCCTAATTTTAATATTACCTGTTCTTTTTCTAGCAGTTAACCCTTAAACTAAAGGTAAAGCAGCACAATATATTGCACGTGATCCTCTAAGCAGCGTGGAGTTCAGAGCTAAAAGAAGTTAAACAGAGGTCAAACAAATTCCCGATCTTAAGACAGCGTCACAGCAGTCATTGCCGACATCGTCTAAGGCACTCATCCTGGTACTGTCCGACAGCGAAGTAGAGTCTGTATGCATCGCATCATTGGACGGGTCAAAGTTGTACTTCATATTAATGACGGAACTACGTCCGTGAAATACTGAAAGACATCTATTCAGGGCTGGTGTGATTTCCAATATATAACTTGAAATCATCAGAGACCTAATGATTCCCTAACCAAGAAATTCCAAGTCGGAACGACAACGATTCGACGTCGGCTCACAATCATACGTCGTTCACCGTCATGTGCAGCCGTACACCGACGTTGGTACGCCGTTCCAATGCATGATGAAGTACTGATCATGTAATCAATTCATGTACCAAATCCTAGAGACACAGGTGCTTTTAAAATGTGAAGGCCCCCCAATGATGCCAATCTACCTGGTTATTATTGGCAGAGTCGTTTAACCATACCGGGATTCATTGACACTTTTTGCAATACCTGTGACTGTGCTGGACTTAGTACCTTCTACCTGAGTGCCTTTAAACTAATGCAAAGCACATCAATCTCAATCCATATTTCCCACTACAAAGCACATCTTTCCGTATTCTATACAATTATATTACAAAGCACGTCGTCTTCGAATCATTTCATTCCCTGCGAAGCATATAATTTTAAATTTCATGTAATCATCCGACAAATGAAGTTTTTCCAAAATTCATTGACTGCCAAAATTCATTTCAATTGCAAAGCGTCTCACAGCAGCATAATTCCTCATAAAACTGTGGTTCATCCTGCAATACACTAGCTCAACATATCAGGTTCTTCCTTCTAAACATGCCCCACTTATTTTCCTGCTCAGCAGCCAAGCCATAAACTCCGTCGAGGCAATGTCCGGAGCAGAAGCAGATTTTCCAAAGATCTCAATTTAAAAAAAATTATACGGAATGGTGAAGCACTTTTGATTTTGGTCTGGTGATTAGGAATATACAGCGAGGAACGTTCTTCGTATGGCATACTTTCTTGCTGAGTATCCTAAGACTCCTGAATTATGCAGTTGTGAGGGTGTAATTTTGAAGCGGAACGTGTTAAATTTTGATTGTACCATAAAATAGCAGCACAAATACAAGTTTTTCACATGAATTGAATGGTAGAATTTACATTTTATTCACAAATTCTTTCTGCATTTTTTTTCATATAAATAATGCAAGTAAAGTTTTGCTACTTTTTGAACCCCAAACATTGGAGAAAACAATGCTTTGCAGTGATTGTGCCAGGAAACAGCAATTGCATCAGGTAACAACACCAGTGTCTATATTAAAAGCAACAATAACTGGATTCAGAAACAACGTCCAGAAACCACAACAGCATCTGGAAACGGCAACAAAACCCGAAGGCAGCAATACATTCGGAAACAACAACTACATCTGGAAACGGCAATGGCATCCGGAAAAGGAACGACATCCGGAAACAGTATCAGATGCATCCGGAAACAGCCACAACTTCCGGAAACAGCTCTCAACTCAGGAATGAACAGCAACATCTGGAAAAAGAAACAACATCCAGAAATGGCAACGACATCAGGATGAAAAATCATTTGAAACAATTGAAAGATCTCTCCATGACTGGACTGCATTTAAATATATTCTCTACATACTCTACCAATGCCAGCAATATTATGTTGCAAGCTATTGTGACATCACTAAAATATCTAAAAAAACAGCTGTAGTTCAAATTACTCCCCTGCGCATTGATCAAAATTTGTAGTAACTTGGTTTCATTTCACGAGCTGGCTCTGGTCCCAGAAAACATTGCATGTGAAGGGTTACACGATACCGTCCTGTCATGAGATCTTCCGACAAAGCCTTTTACATTTTTGGGATTTTGGAAGCTTCCCTTCTTCTTGATATAGTCTATATTCCCTTGCTGCCATCCTGGCAGTCTAAGCACTGCGTTCCCTCCAAGTAGGCAAATAAAAAAGTTTGTGGTAACATGATAGCCAACTAAACACTGGAACAGCGGGAGGGTCTATTAGACACTTCTTGATTTCAAAGCCTTCTCGTGTGAACAATAATTACACTGTGAGGTCGTGGCTTCTTGATTTTTCCAAAACATGGGTATAGGTACAGGATATAGCATGGTTATGATTTTGTTCACATCGTTTTAGAGAGAAATATACTTTTACCATAAACGGCGAGAAGGTGTCATTTTGACCTCCAAATAATAAAAGGTTTCTTCTCATTGCAGGTCAGTGTATTCGTGGTGCAGTTCTATCAGCGACAGCTCGTCTTTAGCATAAGTCCCCAATCAGTCAGGTGTGAGCATGCAACGAGTGAACACTTCACGTCATTCGCTCACTCCCAAACAAATTTTGGAAGGTTTCAATGCATTTTATGACTCTGATTCTCAAAGTGAGTGTTCCGGGCAAGTGGTTAGTGAAGAGGAATATATAACGATACCAAATCATGACAGTAGTAGTGATAGTCAATCAGATGACGAATCTAATATGAATAGTTCTCAATTGAGAGAGACTCATCAAGCCGGTGCTACTAAAGAAAAGCGATCTGCAGTATTATTATTATTATTATTATATCCTCTTTTTCCATCGTCTGACATTTGGTTTTATATTTTTAGAAAATAATTAAATTCTTAAACATAAGACATGAAACTTCACTACCAACTACGTTATTTGAATTAACGAACACGAGAGTTCAATTTGAATCCGTTGCAGCTCATCTCTAGGGGCAGTCGGTTCGGATTACAGGGTCGCTATCCCTGGCGCTAAATTATTTTATAGCTAACGTCAGATCAACCCCTATCATCTCCGCCAACTGCCTTATCAGCCCGAAGTTGTTCCGACTACCTACCTACGGTACTATTTTTTAACAGCGAACATTCATAGCGTTCCTCAGTCACACCAGCCACTGTCATATCTGCCAGTGACATTCTGGCGAAAATCTGTTCCAGCCCACGTCAGAATCAGCCATCAGTCGTACCATTTTACCGGTTATCACTTTGATGGAACTTTTCCTGCCCAACCTGACCTAAGCTAGGGTACGTGTTCCTAACCCGCAGGGCAAAGGTACGTATTTCTAACCCGCGGGGCAAACATACGTATTTTTGTAGGGTACGTAATGCCGTTTTTTAGCGTTTTTCAAATTGAAGTTTCATTAAAGTGGTAACTTGTAGGTTGGTACGCCTGTTTCGGTGTAATGACAGTGGCAGATATGACAGTGGCAGATTTTGAAGTGGTAGAAAATGCGTGTGGGCTGAATCATCGTTAGGTAGAAAGCACGTGGGATGAAAGATTTTTAGCGGTTATGACAGTGTCCGGCCATGACAGTGAGGTGAAGTGAGGTGGCGATAGTGCGCGTGTGCGGGAATAATTTTAGCGCGAACGCTGGGCTTCCGGATTACATGGAGCGAAATATTATTTACAATAGTATTCATCTGTGCACATACAGAAAATGTCTATTTTGTCAGAATAATCACGACTACATAGCGTTGTGTAAACCAGTGACACAAGAGGTTGAAAAATAAGAAATACATGGGGTGAATAAATGGCAAGTACATGGGGTGTTAATCACGCATGCACGTGGTTAGTGTCCCGAGAACATGGGGTTGGGACATCGAAATGTGCTAACATATTGTAATGAGAAATTTACATTTTTGTACGATGACAAGGGTGTGGATAGACGACATGAATTATACAGAAAATATGAATACAACACTGGGTTGGGAAATCGAAAAGAGCTAAGATATTATGAAGATGAGTTTAAACCATTGTATGAATAATGAAAGGGTGAATAGGCGACAAAAGTCATACATAAAATACAAACCAAACAACTGTATGTACAATATACACACTTCAAGACCGCTAGGTAATGATTAAATGATTGACAATCAGAATAATACAATGCTGGAGTACACAAGTCGGATGAATATACTTCTGTTATAGAAGACAAAACAAAATATTAGCTTATAAGGCAATGATTGTATCATCAAAAATGGCACGGTAATTCTTAGAAACAATTCAAATAATTACATTAAAATCGAGTTCACCTTTGTCAAAGCTGGAAGCTGCCTATCGTTCCTCAGAAAGACTGAGCTCGTGTTTTAATTATACTAAAATGATTTAATCATTTGAAACAAAGAAATAGACAAAACGCTAGTTAACACTTATGGTAATTGGCAAAGACAATTGAGATCGATAGCAACATAGAAAACATATGTATCGTCAGAGTAGAAACGATTAGATGGTTCCTCAATGTTGAAAGTTATGGTAGTGGTGTTTTCGGACATGCTCGAGAACAGAAAGCATTTTCTGGTTACTGGTTTTATGCATTTACCTTGTGTTTGTGAGCAAAATTATGGTTTTGAATTGATCGGTCATTAGATGTTCATCAAGCCTATTCTTGAAGGTCGTGTTGGATATAGAATTCTTAAGGCTTGTTGGGAGGTTTTTCCAGGAATTTGGTCCAGTGATCGAAAAAGCTCTACAGTCAGTTTCGGTTTTCCTGTGTTCAACGTGCAGAGTATCATTATTTCTTGTGAATCGATTGTTATTTTCACCTCGAGAATATATGTGCCTCTGGCTGTCGGGAGAATGTTTTTCTAGAAGATCTTTATGGATTCTGATCGACTCATGGAGTGCCAGTTTGTTGTCGATATCGAGCCACTGTAATTTTTTGAGGAGAGGACTTGCTTGGTCTCGTTTTCTGTGGGTGAAATCGCATGTTATTTATGCGGCAAAGTTAAGACAACGTTGCACTTTCTCTCTTTGAGTTTTGGTGCATTTCACCCAAATTGGAAGACAGTAGTTAAAGTGAAAAAAACACTGAATCGGGACAATCAGTAATCGTGATTTTAAATCCATTTTTTTTACGGAGTTTAGGAATAAAAGTGTTTCATTCAACTTGGAACAAAGAGTAGTTACGTGGTGTTTGAAGGAAAGATCGGGATCAAGCCATACTCCCAGACCTATAACTTTATCTTCAACAGGAATGTCAGATTTACATATGCTGACAGAGAAATTCATTGGAACTGCTATTCATTTTGAGTTCGAGCCGAACCAGATGCATTTCGTTTTTTCAGAGTTGAGCTTCTTGAGTCCAGTTATGATACCAAGATTTCAGATTACTTACGGCTATCTCAGCGTCGTCTTTCAGTGCATTGAGATCTGACGGTTTTCGCGAAAGCAGTATTTAAACATCATCGGCGTGCATTACCATTTTCGCTTGATTTTTTGGGTAATTTACAGTCGATGTCATTTACAAAAACAAGGAACAACAAAGAGCCAATTATCGAACCTTGAGGGAACCCAAAGGGAACTGTGGTCGAATTTGACATAGTTGCCTTATCGAGTTTAACTGATTGTTGACGCTTCATCCGATAACTTTCGAACCTAGTAGGTCTATAACGATGTTGCAGAGCTTGCCAAAAACAATTGTATGGCTTACACTGTCGAATGCTTTTGAAAATTATAGCAATACCAGCAGAGATATCTGCCCTCATCAAAGTTTTTGAACAGATCTTCAGTGACGCTCATAAGTGCGTCTTCTGTTGACAATTTTCTAACCAAGTAATACTTTGTGTTGCTCTGCGTTTGAGATATTTTTAAAGTGCTATTTAGTTTTGCAGTTTTTCTGTAATCTTTTTAACCGGCATGCTTTTCATTGTTTTAGTTTCCGTTGGCACCGCAGCGTTCAGACATGTGAGAAGATAGTCTGTGAGTAATTGGGCTTGCTTTATGACGTTATTTGTGCAATATATTGGTTCTATCATTTCGACGTTTGCCACTAGTTGTGCTCTGAAGTTATCCGCGGTGTAATTTCTTTTTGTGAAGCAGGTTATTTTGTATAATTGTTTCTTCTATTTTTATATGCTAATGGTGGTTGATTTCATGTTGGTCAGAGAAAGAATTGGGCTCCACGTCTATGGTAACAATGGAATACGGATTGTTACTTATGAGCAGATCCAATACAGTTTGGGATTCGGGAGTAATTAAGAGTATGAGGAGTCGGAAGAACCAATACACGGGAAAATTATGAGCCCATGCTATCAGTTATTGATAGCACACAAATAGCTAGCGATGGTACAGAGTAGAAAGCTGTTTGCCTTAATCAGAGTTTGCTAGGATGAATGTCTCAGTGCAAAATTCTACGCGAGGCTTCAGGTCCTACACCTCATGCTAAAAGATATATTGTACTGTAGGCTATGTAGAAACTACATTTCATTTGCTCATAGATGATTCTATGTTTCGTCATATAAAGAAATGCACTGACTCTAAGGCTAATAGGCAACGTGGTAGTGATGCTTGGAGCCTTCCAATGGTTGAGTTGGAGGTATTCGTTGTCAGTATTTATGCCAGGGGATTTTTGGGAAGATGGCAATCAGTCGATAGTTAATGGTCGACTTCTTGGGGTCCTCCCTTGTTTGGTCAGACAATGCTCGTGACAGATTCAATTGTTAGTGATGTACATTGACAAGGTCACATAGGGTGAAAATTTATAAATTTGCCTTGGCTTTTTACGTCCAGAATCTACTCATTGCTATTTGCATTCAATGCTACAAGTCAACTGAAAATATAGCAATTGTTGAACAGCCCTTTCACACAGTACATGCCCAACAAACCAGATACATTTTTTATTAAATTCTGGCTCGCAGCAGATTCACTTACCAAATATCTTCTGAACGGATTTCCTTATCTAGGTAAAGATACGAATCGTCCCTCCAATGGGAGACTCTTTTTCGAAACACATGAAGAAATTACAACGACTGATATTTTTTTCACATCTTTGAAACTGGCAGAAGCATTGAGAGCAAAAAACACAACGATTGTATGTACTGTCAATCATGTCAGGACAGAAATTCAAAGTACAGTGAAAAGTGCACGTGCTCCGAGATACACTACTAATGTACTCAAACATGGCCATTGCACATTAACAGCATATGAAGGTGAACCCCTCAAAACTGATATTGTTCTAAGTTCAATGCATGAAGCTATTCACACCGCTGATGGCCAAAAGAAGCTTTCCAGTACGATAAGTTATTACAACAACACCAAAACAGCGATGACGTACAATACCAAATGGCACGATTGTCATCAACCAAGTCGGGGCTAGACGATGGCGTGTTGGCATCTTAGAACATTCTCGACCTGGCAGTTATCAACGCTTGAGTACACTGTAGCGAAGTAACAAGGGTCAAAATAAGTCGTATATACTGTATAATGAAGCTGGCAGAAGAGCTTAGGCAACCCCATATGACATCTCGAAGCAACAAAGCAGCGGGAACTTGTCATGCGCGTAAGAAAATTGCTTATTGAAAGTGCAAAGGATAATGGATACAACAACGTGTTTGCAAAATTTGCAACAGCGATTGTCCAAATTCGGTTATTTCTGATATTACAATCGTTTATTCCATTTAGTAGCAGGGTTACAATATACCACTGATAGCACAAGTTGAATATGTATGATTTTGTATTTAATATTTAACAGAACAAATTTTAATTTTTTGAGGGGATTTTAATTTTGTAAAATTTCTGTTAGATCAAGTTTGGAAATAATGTACTAATGGAATAAATATAACCCATAACCCTTCCATTACTTCTCATTATTAATAATCATAAGGTACTGCATACAGGAACAAGAGATTTGAACTTATAGCCATATTTTCAATGGGGGTCAAAATGACCCCTTCAGCTGCTTCAGGTATGTACCAGAGTTAAAATTGTTAGTTAAATGTGGGGTATAAAATCCCAAGATTTATTTCCATATTTCTCCCTTTTGAGAATATAGCATTTTAGACATATCAGCCTATACTTAGGTTATTGGTTAGGTTTATCGTCGAATCAATCATGAAATGAACCAAGCAGTTGGTTTCCGTAGGTATGATGAAATGTGGAACATCGTAACATAAACGTAATAAAATATAAAATTAGGAAAATAAAGAAAAATACCTCCATATATACAAACAAATAAAATGGCAGGCAAAAATTTATTTGCGCTGTTAAAGCTTTCCATCTTTAATCATTTAATTTCGTGTATTTATGAAAACCATGTACATATGCTTTTATAATATTTTATTCCATAATATTCTATGCGGAACACTGTGGACGTAGAGGGAAATAATTATCCATTCAATACTTGTCACCATTGTAAAGACTTAATAGAAGAGTGCAGCATTTTAAAAATGTAATCGACAGGTGCTAAATGAATGATGATTGGAATGACGTGATTGCCAGTCAGTTTCATCTTCCAAAATCAATACACGAGGCAATATTACGAAAAATTTGAGTAGTGGAACCGCATAGAGAACAAGGGAAAAAGATGCCTAACGACACAAGGGTGACCACTAAAGAACAAACTGGTGAAATAGCAGCTGATTGTGTCGTTACATGGTAGGAGGTGGGTATTATTTTTAAAACATAAGAGATAACTCTGCATGGCCACTCAAACCGATTTGATGGTCTTGGCTCATCATTACACGCGCTCTAGGTTTATTTTGCGCAATTTTGCATTGTTTAAACCCAACTATAAATATTGTGCAGATGTTTTAATATGCCTATCGTGTTACTGGGCCCCCAGAATACCACACCTGTTTATGTATGAATAAAGATTTTTGTATGTTTGTTTGTTTGCTTGTCATGCAGTGGCTCTCTGATTCTATAGACCCACCCATACAGTCTTTGCTATCCAGTGAATTAGGCCGTGGGTCTAAAAGAGGAATTCTTACCAGTTATAACATTAACGTCAGATCGCAACCCCATATGTCACCATCTCCCTGCCACTCTCTTCTGTCACTCACTTTTGCCCCTCTTCTCTACTACTCGCACTTGATAATTTCACTAGCCACTCTCACCTTCCTTCACCCTCCCTCCAACACCTTCCTTGGATCAGATTGAGACGCATCCTTCTAATTGCAGAGATTCTTTGATCTACTGTTCAGCTCTAATTGCAGCAGTGAACGCCATGAGAGGGCGCTGAGGAATGCCTCCAATAGAAGTGGCGGGAACTGATCATAGTGCTCAATGCGATTGAGGACATCGATTGGAAACTTCTGAGTCTAGAATGTAGTGAGACCTGTGTGCTGGTATGCAACCCTTTGTGTTGTAAATTATTCCACTGTCTTGATATTAAAGTGCAATGTCCTCTTAGTCAAACGACTTGTCGTCTACCGTACTGCATTGAAATGCTTTGCTCTGGTAATTAGAAAAGGTTCTAATATTTTCCAATTAATTATTTCTGCCACTTCATAGTAGAGGTTTTGTCTCTCCCATAATCGAGATCTATGAGTTATTGCATGAGCTTAGTCTTTTGTATTTCTGATGTAGCACGCCTTGTAAGTGAAGATTTCGATAATCTGAGGAATTTCCTTCTGTTTGTAAATGCTTCAAATGTTCCATGTAAGAGGTATTTCACACTCCTGGGGGGGGAGAGGGAGTTCATTTGGAGTTTGTTCAAGTTCAACGGGATTTGGGAGTTCTTGTGGATGTTGGTCTTAGGTTTCCTGGGCATGTCAGGGAAGTTGTACGACGATCTGCCGGTCTCTGCAGTGACCTGCTTAGTTCGACAGTAAACAGAAGTCCGGATTTTATAGTCACACCCTTCGTGACGCATGTCAATCCCATTCTTGACTACTGTTCTTGTGTGTGGAATCTTGGTTACGTCCAGGATATGAATTTGCACGAATCTGTTCAGAGGAACTGAACCAAGCATGTGAATGACCTGTCTGACGTGTCCTACCGTGTCAGACTGATAGCTCCAAATTTGTTCTCAATAAAGAGCAGGTTCCTGAGACAAAGGATTTGAGAATTCTGTGTTGCGATACGGGGGGTTTTGAATTGTCCATTTTGTTTCAAAACTTGATGGATGGTAGGGTACGGGACATCCGCACAAACTCTTGGTACCCCGTTGCTCTGTGGATATGGCAAGAAGGTTTTCAAATGTTCGGTGCATTAAGATCTGGAATGAGCTACCTGATGTTGTTGTCGAATCATCTACCATTTCTGCCTTCAAGTTGGATTGACTGAGTTTTTGGGGAATAGGTTGTTTGAGTGGGGCAGGATATTTACGCTGGAATTATTTAGCCCAGAAAGTGTTTACGACGGAAACAAT
>SDVV010026859.1:0-12195 GCA_016164225.1 Gammarus roeselii | reverse complement strand
TCGATGAAACAGAGATAAGTGTTGATCACTGAGCTGGTTGAAGGCTGTTAGAGAGACGGTCGATGAAGCAGAGATAAGTGTTGATCACTGAGCTGGTTAAAGGCTGTTAGAGAGACGGTCGATGAAGCAGAGATAAGTGTTGATCACTGAGCTGGTTAAAAGCTGTTAGAGAGACGGTCGATGAAGCAGAAATAAGTGTTGATCACTGAGCTGGTTAAAGGCTGTTAGAAAGACGGTCGATGAAGCAGAGATAAGTGTTGATCACTGAGCTGGTTGAAGGCTGTTAGAGAGACGGACGATGAAGCAGAGATAAGTGTTGACCACTGAGCTGGTTGAAGGCTGTTAGAGAGACGGACGATGAAGCAGAGAAAATGGATGAACACTGAGCTGGTTAAAGGCAGTTAGAGAGATGGTCGATGAAGCAGAGGCGGCCAAATTTCATCCGTCTGCCGTATTCGTGACTTGACCCTCATTTGTCGCCCTGACAATTCATAGACGGAGTCTCATGAAAGTCCCATGGCTCTTGGCTACGTATTCGTCCAGGTTTCTCTGCTCTTTTCTGATTGGTGCTCAAGTAGGCTAGTGCCGTATTTTAATGTTACAAGGTCTTAAGTTCACACGGACAAGTGCAAATGAAGTGTCTTCCGTAGATGTTTGAATTATCCCATCTGAGTCAGAAACAATCCTGTACTTGATTTTTCCCTATTCATAATACGACACTGTTGTTGACACAATAGGCAAAGTGGCGCAAATGCTCCCATGACTCATCGGGTATTAATTGTTGCGTTTCTTTAGAGAAAAGCAGTCGGGTCATCTTTTGACCGTCTCGACATCCAGAGCCAGAGCTTGCGTCGCCAGTCACGCTCTTCGTCATAACAGCAGCAATGAGCTGCAATGAGGCAGAATGCACAAGAACATTTAGTCCCATCACCTTATTTGCTGTAGCACGAATACCAACCAATAAGGCAATACGTGTTGCTCAGCATAAAACACCAGCTAATGGATAGCAACACGCGTGTGGTGGCTCATAGCAAGCTTATTGCTTCTGCCCATCATAAACTTTAGTGCATTAAACGGAGAACACAAGAACGGTCACATATTAGGAGTTCTGAATAGATTAGTTAGAGTAATTCAACATATAAAACAATGTATTCCCTGCGCACACATCAGTGAGCGCACCTAGCAGGCCTGCGCACACATCAGTGAGTGCGCCTAGCAGGCCTGCGCAAGCATTAGTGAGCGCACCTAGCAGGCCTGCACACACATTAGTGAGCGCACCTAGCAGGCTGGCGCACACATTAGTGATCACACCCAGCAGTCCAGCGCACACATTAGTGAGTGCACCAAGCAGACCTGCGCACACAGTAGTGAGCGCATCTAGCAGGCCTGCACACACATTAGTGAGCGCACCTAGCGGACCTGCACACACATTAGTGAGCGCACCTAGCAGGCCGGTGCACACATTAGTGATCGCACCCAGCAGTCCAGCACACACATTAGTGAGCGCACCTAGCAGACCTGCGCAAACATCAGTGAGCGCATCTAGCAGGCCTGCACACACATTAGTGAGCGCACCTAGCAGGCCTGCACACACATTAGTAAGCGCACCTAGCAGGCCTGCACACACATTAGTGAGCGCACCTAGCAGGCCTGCGCAAACATCAGTGAGCGCATCTAGCAGACCTGCACACACATTAGTGAGCGCACCTAGCAGGTCTGCGCACGCATCATAGAACGCACCTAGCAGGCCTGCGCACACATCAGTGAGCGCACCTAGCAGGCCTGCGCACACATCAGTGAGCGCATCTAGCAGGCCTGCACACACATTAGTGAGCGCACCTAGCAGACCTGCACACACATTAGTGAGCGCACCTAGCAGGCCGGCGCACACATTAGTGATCGCACCCAGCAGTCCAGCACACACATTAGTGAGCGCACCTAGCAGGCCTGCGCAAACATCAAAGAGCGCATCTAGCAGGCCTGCACACACATTAGTGAGCGCACCTAGCAGGCCTGCACACACATTAGTAAGCGCACCTAGCAGGCGTGCACACACATTAGTGAGCGCACCTAGCAGGCCTGCACACACATCAGTGAGCGCATCTAGCAGACCTGCACACACATTAGTGAGCGCACCTAGCAGGCCGGCGCACACATTAGTGATCGCACCCAGCAGTCCAGCGCACACATTAGTGAGCGCACCTAGCAGGCCTGCGCACACAGTAGTGAGCGCACCTAGCAGTCATGCGCACATATTAGTGAGCGCAATTAGCAGGCCTGCGCACACATTAGTGAGCTCATCTAGCAGGCCTGCGCACACATTAGTGAGCGCACCTAGCAGGCCTGCGCACATATTAGTGAGCGCATCTAACAGGCCTGCGCGCACATTAGTGAGCGCATCTAGCAAGCCTGCACACACATTAGTGATTGCACCTAGCAGACCTGCACACACATTAGTGAGCGCAACTAGCAGGCCTGCGCACACATTAATGAGCGCACATAACAGGCCTACGCACACAGTAGTGAGCGCACATAGCAGTCTTGCGCACATATTAGTGAGCGCATCTAGCAGGCCTGCGCACACACTAGTGAGCGCACTTATAAAAATCGATGAGCGTCGAACACTGCGGGGGATCTTTGAAACACTAACGGCCGAGCTTGTGTGGAGGCGAGTCACTCATTCTAACGTATCCTACTGATGGCAGCTATTAGTGGCTCCCCACTTAACAACATCTATCTTTTCACTTAGCATAATAACATCTCAGAATAAACTTAATTCAATTCGCTTGGAGATTGCAACACGCATAAAGCACAGTAGCGAACTCAGGATTTTTTGAGGCGAAACCACCGCACAATCCTTAGTAAATATGTGCGTTCATGCAGAGTAAATTTGTTTCGAAATAGCGTCTGCAATTTGGATGACCGCACACACTGTTAAAAAAGCCCTCCTCCTTCAAAGAGTCCTGGGTGCGCCGCTACCTTTTATAGTGATCACAGCAGGGCAGAGATGCAGTGACTGCAAGCGTTGTAGCCTCTAGACATCTCGGCACGACCTGCCAAGCAAACTTCCTGCCCACTCCAAACATCACAGCAGGGCAGAGATACAGAGACTGCAAGCGTTGTAGCCTCTAGACATCTGGGCATGGCCTGGCAAGCAAGCTTCCTGCCCACACCAAACGTGTCTCGCAAAGTTATTATTGGAAGGTCAAGCACAGTTTGTTGAAGAGTGTTCCAGCGGCTCTCTCTCTGCAGCGCCCTCACCTGATGATGATGCAGCCAGAAGGTGACCACCTTAGACGGATACTGCACCTGCGTCACCCTCACGATAACAACATGCTGACGAAGGGGGGGTGGTGACACATGCTGACGGAGGGGAGGTGGTGACACGTCAGCACTGTCAGGGCATGCTGCGGCCAGAAGCCACAGCTCATAAGCCTCCAGCAGCGTGCTGCTGAGGGCGACCAGCAGCGTGTTGCCGCTGCAGCTGCTCAAAAAAAAAGGCGACAAGTCAAAAATGCCGTTTGTGTGGAGTAAATACACTTGTTTGCATTGGAGGATCCTGTTATCAGCCAAATGATGCCATAGCTTTCGGTGATGAGAACATGGTTAGGCAGTACTTGCTGCTCTACACCTGCCAACACTAGTGACAGGTTATCAGCCAAATGATGCCATAGCTTTCGGTGATGAGAACATGGTTAGGCAGTACTTGCTGCTCTACACCTGCCAACACTAGTGACAGGTTATCAGCCAAATGATGCCATAGCTTTCGGTGATGAGAACATGGTTAGGCAGTACTTGCTGCTCTACACCTGCCAACACTAGTGACAGGTTATCAGCCAAATGATGCCATAGCTTTCGGTGATGAGAACATGGTTAGGCAGTACTTGCTGCTCTACACCTGCCAACACTAGTGACAGGTTATCAGCCAAATGATGCCATAGCTTTCGGTGATGAGAACATGGTTAGGCAGTACTTGCTGCTCTACACCTGCCAACACTAGTGACAGGTTATCAGCCAAATGATGCCATAGCTTTCGGTGATGAGAACATGGTTAGGCAGTACTTGCTGCTCTACACCCGCCAGCACTAGTTACAGATTATCCTATGTACTTTTTGCAGTTTATGCTAGTTTATTCGACGGGAAAATCTCTCGAAGATACTATTACTAATATGAATAATTAATTGGCTCACATTTCAAACTGGTTCACATCCAACGAGCTGACGCTAAATGTCGACAAGACGCCAGTTATGATATTTTCCATGAGTCAAATACCCATTCCTAACACACAAGTCGAATTGAACGGTCAACCGGTTGCAGATGCAGCAGAAACAAAGTTCCTCGGTGTAACTGTAGTAGTAGTAGTTTCTTCTGTTTTCCACCAGAGCTCCAACGTGTAGTCACTGAGTGCTCCTCCGTAGGGCACAATGATCCGTTGATTCTGCACAGCTTCGTGCACGAAGTTGAGTTAAAGTTCATAATTAATACGCAGGGTGTAGGAACAGAGATGTTTCAAACTTCGTTACTTTCACACGGCTTCATACAGTTCGGTGTGTTTTCCGTAAGCGATCAGTTTTTTTCCGGTGTTCCGCTTCTGTGAGCAGGCGTTGCTGGTTGCACGGGGGCTCAAAATGGCTCGTCGGGCTGCTGCGAGTGCATCACATCCATAAGTAAATGTTTCCCATTGATTGCCACTTGGTGGCAACAGGAGCATGGTGGTGCATCCGGTCCCATGTCTACGTCAATTAGGTGATTGTTGGATCTCCACGTGTGTCCCGTGCGTAGACGGTTGATGAACACTTGATCTTTCCTATTAGAAAACCTGGCGTCCCACTTTCCACGGATGGTTTAACTGCAAGCATTTTTTACCCACTCTGTTGCCAAGAGTAGTTCCATCGAGATGTTATACGTGAGTTAATGACTGGGAACCAGTTTCGGTAATGTATGGAGAGGAATTGTTCCTGCAGGGTAGACACCCGTTTAGCGAGGGAATCTGCGCGCTCGTTTCCTCTTATTCCCACGTGTCCAGGGATCCAGCAAGACTCGACTGCTTGGCCCGTCTCGGACATCGTGAATAGGTCGCGTTGCATTTTTTTTAGGGCAGAGTGATCAAAGTGGGTGAGAAGGGTGAGAACACTCAGACTATCTGAAAATATAACATATTTGGGGAGGCGGTCACTTCTTGTAATGGAAATGGTCAATTCGAGAGCGTGCAGCTCTGCAGAAAATACGGAAGCCTCTTGGAGTAGGGTGGCCGCCTACGGCGGCCACCCATCGGACAGCGGCAGTGCCCACTCCGTCCAATGTTTTAGAGCCGTTAGTGTATACATGGCGGTGTTCAGAGTACTGTACGTGTTGGTTAGTGTTGTTGCTTTGGGGTACGTTTGCAAATCTAGGTTGACCAGCGGTGGGCTGATCATCCACGTTGGTGTGTTGATTTGAAGAATTCGATAGGTGAATGAAGGCTTGATTGCTTTGCGACAGATGTTCAGCGAGGTCAGTAAGTTGTCCACACGCAGAGAAAATGGTGGGCATATGTTCTTCTTAGCCGCAAAGAAGCGTTTATCGAGAATGTTGGTGACGTCACTGAGTGCTGGGCTATTGATGTAGCATCTTGTCTTGAAATAGTAGTCTAGTGAGAGTTTGTCTCTCCGGAGCGGAAGAGGCTGCTCGTTAGAAAGCACGTTCAAGGATTCGATGGGTGAAGAACAGAACGCACCGGTTGTGATACGCAGGGTGTTATTTACGATGATGGAGAGAGGTTCTAGGGTAGTTTTGGCTACTGAACCGTAAACAATTGCTCCGTAGTCAATGCGCGAGCGTATTAATGTTCTGAATAACGTCATGCCAGTGTCCAAATCGGCTCCGAATTTCAAGGATGTTACAGAGAGGATAAGTCCGGTTGCCTTTTTGCAGCGAGTCTCCAGGGCTGCAATATGAGGTCGCCATGTGAGTTAAGGGTCCTAAACAAAATTGAGGAATTTTATTGATTCTTCGTATACTAGCGGAGTGTTGTCCAGTGTTGAGGCTGGTTTTAGGTGTAAGCCGGGCACAAGAGTAGAGTGCATGCTTTTCGTTTTGGAAAGCGAGAATCGGAATCCGTTTAAGGAGACCCAGTTCCCGGCTAGGTTTAGACATTTCTGGAGTTTCTGTTAAATTGTTAAGAGGCTAGGGTGCTTGTAGCTTATTTGTTTAGTCGTTCAGGTATAGTGATGAAAGCAATCTTCCGTTGCGTGGGAGAATGTCTGCTGTCTAGTCGATTTTGAGTATAAAAAGAGTGACGCCCATTTCTTGCGGATGGGATGGTGACAGGGTATCGCCGACCTCAACCCTGAAGGTGCGGTTTTGCAAGAATTGATGGATGTAACGGGGTCAGTGGCCTCTGAGTCCTTTGCGGTGGAGATCCTTAATAATGCCATATTTTCCAGGTTGTATGGTATGCTTTTTCCACGTTGAAAAATATGAAAATCACGTATTCCTCTCAGACAAATGCCTGTTTAATGTCAGATTCCAGTCTTACAAGGTGGTCCGTCGAAGTGGCGCTTGCTGCCGCCACACTGGATGCTGTTCAGGACTGCATGCATATCAATGTAGTCGACAAGGCGCGTGTTTATCATTCTTTCCATGGTCATGCACAGGACGCTGGTAAGAGCGATGGGGCGGTAGTTATGTAGGTCACCGTGGAATTTCCCGGGGTTGGGTATTGGGATAATTACAGATTCCCGTCATTGATCGGAAAAAAATGAGTTTGAATACAGAGTGTTGAACACTTTTAATAAGTTCTCATGGGCGCCATCTGGGAAATTCTTGATCATGTCGATGTGTACCCGGTTCGGTCCAGGTGAAGTTTCACATGTATGATCTATACCGCTCTTTAGTTCGTGGAGGAAGAAAGGTTTGTTGTAGGTCTCTCCGTTTCTATAAGTTGAGTCAAGGTGTTCACTTTTTCGCAAGTCCTTTTCCCGTTGGAAAGTAGCAATGTAGTTTGTTGATTGCGATATCTGGCTAAAAGTCTGAGCTAGTTTATTTGTGATTTCCGCGCAGGAAGAATAATTTCTGCCTCCGCCTGAAAGGATGTTAATAGGTTGCTCGGGTTTTCCCTGGATACGTCGGGTTTTCTCCCACACCTGGGAGATTTTATTTTTATTTTGATTAATAGTGTCGACTAACTGAGCCCAGCTTCCACGTTTCTTCCGCACTCGAAGTTCTCGGTATACAGCAGATGCCCTTTTCCACGCTACTCTGTTCCTGGGGGGACCGTGCGCGTCGGTAGGCATGGTATAGCCGTTCACGGTTATCTCTAGCTTCTTGCACCTCTCGGTACCACCATGGTTTCGGAAAGAAGGTTGAAGGGCATATTGGGGAATGTTGTCCTCGGTTGCAGCTTGAAACTTTTCGTTTAGTTGGGCGACGAGGTCGTGTTCCGATATGTTTTCGGTTATGCCATCCTAACGCTCCACGCGATGTGTGCCAAGTATTCCACCCAGCTGGCTTTCTGGCAGTTGAATCGAAGTTCTTGTGGGTCAGGGTTTCTTGGTTGGTTGGTAAGAAGCGATATGATGACTGGGTTATGGTCGCTGTCGTGTGTTGAAGGCAAAACTCCCCAAACAAGTTACGGTGCCAGAGTGGGGGAGCATATGGATAAATCGATGGCAGTTTCACTTTCGAGGGTGATTCGGGTGGGTTGTCCGTCGTTGAGGAGGACCAGGTTGTGAGTGTTTATGGTGTTAGCTATTATCACTCCCCTGGGTTCTGTTCTCACGCATCCCCATGTTTCATGGTAGCTGCTCAAGTGTCCAAGGAGGAGTATTGACGAGGGCAGTTGGTTTAGCAATTCGTGATGAGTAGATGGATACCACTGTTATTGGCCTTGAGACGCATATCTCTACAGCGATAGCTTGGTGTTCTGTTCTCAGGGGAAGGGGGAGGTGAGGTACGCTTTGGTGGATCATAAGGGCTACTCCACCGTGAGCAGTCACGTTGGTGTGGCCTTCGCGGCGGTGTACGATATATTGGGGGATTCTGAAGGTGGCGGTCTCTCAGAGTTTGATCTCTTGGAGGTCTATCACCAAAGGTTTATGGGTGGTGATTAAGGATAGTAGTTTGTCTTTTTTGTTTCCGAGTCCCTGGCAGTTCCACTGGAGTATTTTGGTGTTCATTTTGAAGGCTGTTCCCACTCAGACCTTGATGATCTAGATTGGTCGCGTGATTGCTGGAGCTCTTGTGATGCTTGCGTTTTTGAGTTTGCCCAGGGGTTCCTGGTCGGGAGTGTCCGCCTTCGGTGGAAGGCGGTCTGCTGTGATTGCTGCAGTAGCGGCTGCGAGTGCTCTTGTGGGAGGACGAGGGTGTGTGCTCTTTGTGGTTGCTTTGTGAGCGAGTGCGCTCTTCATCTGTGGTAGCCTTTTTGATCTGCGTGAGTGTTTGTGTGGAGTGCGAGGCATGTGGGCCAGGTAAGATGACTGGTTGTTCAGAAGTCTCGCGTATGAGTTTTTTGAGCTAAGCGCCGTCGTGGAGGCCGTGATCGATCTCGCTGGTGGCGTGTTCGTGAGTCGGGTTTGTTAACGGGGGATCGTGTCCCTCGCAGTAGTCTCCACGGATGGAGCTGCATTTGAGACAGGTGGAGGTAGTTCTGGATTTTTGACCTGGTGGGCCGTTATTTGAGAGTTGTTACTGATCTTTTTGCTCAGTGGCACCCGGGTATCAGGGGCTTCTTCATCTATTTGCCTCTTTGTTTTTATAGTAGTGAGCCTTGCTGCGTAGTCAACTGCGGGGGATGCATCCATCTCGTCGTCCTCCTGGGCAACGCATAAATGATTTCTAGGACTGTGCGTCATTGGTGCAGGGGCGGGCGCTGGGCTGAGTGGGAAAACACTGCAGCCAGGTAGCAGTGTTGGGGTCTTGTTACGATGGTGTCCTGATGATGTGTGGATGTCGTCGGGGGAGTTTGGTTAACTTGTCGATTTGACTGCTTTGGCATAATTGAGGCGGTTTGGGTTAACGTCTTTCCAGTTTTGGATGGCTTGTTTCCGTGTAACTCTGCGTTCATTTTGTGTGTTTGTTATTTCTTTTTGGTCCATGTATACTGGGCAGTCGCGGTCGCCTGCCTCATGGTAGCATGATCAGTGGTAGCATTTAGGTTTGCGGGCTGTGCAGTCTTTTCTGTCGTGCTCGCCAGCGCACTTCTTAAAACATTGGGGCGTATGTGGCTGGCAGTATGCAATGACGTGTCCGTATTGAAGGCCTTTTTTGCACATTAGAGGCCATGTTGCAACTGGGTAGGTTTTGGTTCTTCCTTGTTCACCCGGGATTAATATGAATTCCGGTGCGTCGTGTCCTGGGAAGGTAATTTGGTATGCAGTAGAGTTTACGTTGCGTGATTTTATCCAAGTTGCTTGTCGGACTTCGGTAACTCGTAGTCCTCAGCTAGACCTTCAGCAAAAGCACTGAGGTCAGTTGTAGGTGTGTAACGGAAGGTGCATATAATTCGTTTGGTATCGTTGAAGGACGGATGTATTTCAACAGTACCTTTGAGTTTTTTTATGTGGGTAATCTTTTATAAAGCGTTACTTTGTTTACGTTCTACTTTATTTCTTTCCCTGTCGTTGAATTTCTTTCGGTTTTTCTCCAAGTTGTTTGGCGAGTGATTTCGTCATTATAAATGGATTAGTTGGAAAGGCAACTTTGTTTGCACCACTTTTGTTGAACGTTATGAGGAAGTGGGTGGAAAATGGGGCCGATCTCCTCTCCCGGGTAGGAGGGTCATTTTGGGATAAGCGCATCGATGCTAGAGCCTCTCGTCGCCCGACCCCGTGATCTATCTGGTATTGGAGGATCGCTCTCTCCGTCTCCTCCTCTGGGCAATCTCTATATCCGGTGGGGTGTCCGTCTACTTTGCAGTAAAAACAGTGCTGTTTTTCGGACTGGCACGACTGGGGATCTTCCCGTTTGTCGTGGTCGTCCTGGGAGCAGTTTGAGCATCTTGGCTTACCTTTACAGTTTCCACTCGTGTGTCCGTATTTTTGGCATTTATTACATCGCATCGGACGTCTCTCAAATGGTGTAACCTTGGTTTTGGTGACGCAGAAGGAATGTCTAGATATTTTGATGGTGTATGGCAGTTGAATTTTAGGATTTGGGTTGTGGTAGTCTCTCTCCTTGGTGTGATCTTTGGTGCGATTTTTGCTATGGACATCTACAACGTAGATCAGACCTGAACTTGTAGAGACAGTCGGATGTGGCACTATTTTGCATGGCTTTTTACAGAGTCTAGTTTTGGAGAGAATCGTGTCACTTTGAAGCTTTGTGTCTACTCGTGTGGCAAAGCCTTCGTCGCCGCTGGTGGCAACGCTCAGGACTGGGCGACCAGTGAAAAAGCCCAGCTCGTTGCGCAGAGTGTATATACAAATATCCGGTCTGTCGTTGGCGTCGAACGTGATCTTCAGGTGTTCGGGAAAGGTATGACTATTGATGAACAAGTTGTGTTCATTGAATGACCTGTATTGCTTCCTCCTTGCAGCCCTCGGAGCTCGTTTTTTTTTGTGGGGTAAAGAGTTGTCGAAGTTGTCGTCGGACGTAGAGGAATAGGTACTTGCGTAATTTGAGGGTTCTTTAGTTAGTTGGTTCTTTACTAGTTTGTGTATATCGAGAGAAATGACCTTGACATGACCCTCAAGCCTCGTTAGACGGTCGTCAATTGTGCTAGGTTCTGCGATAAAAACTTCTGCTTCCTGCTCAGAGAGGCCAGTCCCTTGGCTTAGTAGATTCCTGATTTCCTGGACGTTCCTGGTTAACTCGTCGATGCGGTTGTCTCTCCGGTCGTCTTCGGCTGTGGTGGCGCTTGTCATCTTGGAGAGGCTGACGTTCTTGGCCGTTGGAATCTTGGTCTTCGTCACTCAGGAGGGGGTGCTGGTCCCTCCCGGGTGGGGCTTCCATCTTCCCCCATTGGACCCGTGGTTCACGCCAGGGGCCAGGGGGCTCACTCTTTAAGGCCTCATGACCGGCTTTACCGCTTCTACGTTAACGTTAATTGAACACTTTGCAAGCAAACAACGGGCGGTTCAAGGTCCCAGCACAAACTAGAGACCAGTTTGTGTTATCTAAGGGGTTCTCAGTTAGTAATCAGTACGGGAACAAATTCGATTTCCGCATATGTAGCAGAAACAAAGTTCCTTGGTCCAATAGTAGTTGCTCGGTGCAATAGTAGCTCCTCGGTGCAATAGTAGTTCCTCGGTGCAATAGTAGTTGCTCGGTGCAATAGTAGCTTCTCGGTGCAATAGTAGCTTCTCGGTGCAATAGTAGTTCCTCGGTGCAATAGTAGTTGCTCGGTGCAATAGTAGTTGCTCGGTGCAATAGTAGTTGCTCGGTGCAATAGAAGTTCCTCGGTGCAATAGTAGTTGCTCGGTGCAATAGTAGCTCCTCGGTGCAATAGTAGTTCCTCGGTGCAATAGTAGTTGCTCGGTGCAATAGTAGCTTCTCGGTGCAATAGTAGTTGCTCGGTGCAATAGAAGTTCCTCGGTGTAATAGTAGATCAGAGACTTGACTGGAAAGATCACGTCTCATTTGTTGCCAGGAAATGATCCGAATCGTGTGGCATCCTTTACAAAATTAGACATTGTCTCACTCCTGCAAAAAGGCTTTTGTATTACAGCTTTATTTATCTCTTTTTGACCTATTGTGTACACATATTCTTGGTCAAAAGCGTGCCATCAGAACACTACCACATGCCAGCAGGCGTGACCACACATTGCCTCCCTTTAGCCAAAAGAATATTCTCACAATGTGTTAAATCATTAAATTTCCTTCTGCAATGTTTGTTTACAAAGATTTGAATAATTTAACTTATATTGACAACGATTGTTTCATTAAAAATAATCTTAGGAATGATCTTCGTAACAATGCGGATTTGCAAATTCTTTAAACTAAACCCAGTCCCGACTATTTTTATAACACAGAGTTGCTAAAACTCGGAATTCGATTGCCATAGAATTAAGGACGAGTAGTAGTAGAGCTACATTGTAACAGAAACTAAAATTATACCCGTTTGAACTTGAACGCGAAGAAATTCTTGAGTTATAATTTCCTTCTGCTTTGTGATTGATTGATCAGTTTCATTTTATGGATGCTTTCATTTCATTTTTTCCTGTTTCATATTATTATACTCAAACTTCCAATTATCTTGTTCATGTATAAGCACCATAT
>SDVV010026858.1:0-12195 GCA_016164225.1 Gammarus roeselii | reverse complement strand
ATCAGCAAGGGCTTGCTTATAGCGAGTAATATCTGTCAACTGCACTATGTCAGCAGGCAAGCCATTCCACACACCAACACATCTCACACTGAAGGACCTACTGCGGACATCAGATGATCGATGAGGAAACGCCAACTTCCCCCATGACCTCTAGTACCAACTCTCGGAGCCAAAGAAAACATAGCTAGCAAATCCTCTGAGTTTCCATGCAAAATTTTCCAATATTTGATCAGGTCTGCCCTAAGAAGTCGACCCTTGATGGAAAACAAATCCAGGCTCCTCAAACGATCACCGTAGTCCATGCCAGAAAGTCCATCAATATTTTTAGTCCATCTCCTCTGGACAGACTCCAGCAGCCTGGAGTCCCCACAATATCCAGTGTTCCAAACGCAGGATGCATACTCAATAAGGGGACGAATATGCGAGACGTATAGGGACAGGTGACGATAGCTTCACCATTAAAGCAGACACAAAACTTTAAAGTGACACTATACTCTCCAAAAAACAGAATATGCAAAAAAAAATGCAAAATCGTACATCAATCAACTTTTTTCCATGAGTTCAGACCTGATTTACATCGAGGGTCTCCCGAGTGTTGAAGCCGACGAGTTCATCACCGGACTCGTCCAATACAAAGAATGTATAGTTGAAGCAAGAATCGCACCGAAAATCAAACCAAAAAGAAATACCACCTCGGTCCTCCTGCATGAATTCAATTGCCCAACCCCACTTAACTACATAGACATACCTTTCTTTGACGCCAAAACCAAGGATGCACCCTTCGAAAAACGTTCGATGGCTAAAAATGCCAGAAATACGGACACACGAGCAGAGATCGTCATGGTAAGCAAAGATGCTCATACTGCTCCTAAGACGACCACGATAAACTGGACGATCCCTTGTCTTGCCCATCCGAAGAACCTCACTGCTTTTACTGCAAAGTAAACGGCCACCCCACGGGACACGAAGACTGCCCCCAGGACAAGACTGAGAGAGAGATCCTGCAATACCAAACTGAGCACAAAGTCGGGCGACGAAAGACTGCGGCCGCGATTCGCTCCCCCCAAGCTGACCCTCCCACCCAGGATAGTGGGAGGGTCAGCTGACCCTCCCACATAACGCTTGTAGATAGTGGTGCAAACAAAGTTGCCTTCTCAATGAACCCATTCGCCATGATGAACTGGCTCACCAAACAATTGGGAGGCAAACTGATAAACATAAACCGACAGGAAAAGGAGTATCTGCGTAAATATCGAGCAAAGCAACGCTATACAAAGGATTAACAAAATAGGCAAACACAAAGTAACTCGAAATAGATCCGTTCTTTAACGTTACAAGACGAATTATATACTTCAAACTACACTCCAAAAACTGACCTAAGCTCTTTTGCAGCTGGTTTAGCTAAGGATTACGGAGTCACCAACGTTTCCCTAGCAAAATGGATTAAACCACGGAACATACACACCACCGCATATCAAATTACTCTCCCAGGACTTGACACACCGGAATTCATAGTAATCCCGGGCGAACAGGGAAAAACAAAAACTTACCCAGTGGCGACATGGCCTGCAATGTGCAAAAAAATGCCTGAAATACAGCCACGTCATCAAATACTGCCAGCCACACATATCCCAACGCTGCAAGGGGTGCGCCGGCAAGCATGACCGAAAGGCCTGCACATCCCACCAACCTAACTGCTACCACTGCTCATGCCTCCATGAGGCAGGTGACCGCGACTGCCAAAAGCAGATGGACCAAAAAGCAATGACAGATACAGATACAGACACTAGGCCGCATCCCCCAGAAAGGGGGTGGCCGACAGCAAGGCGCACCTCACACCCTCATACGCGCACACTTTCACTGGTTTACCCCGCCGTATCATAATGGCCGGGCCCTTCTCACCCACGACCATCCCAACAGCGGGATGCCAAGGGCGGGAAAGCACATCAGAGCAGCGTCAAAATCAACCATTCACAACCATTCTCCACTCACGCCTGTTCATTGCACGCTCTTTCGCCACCTCCACATTCATGTCTCTCCTTCCCAACGCCTGCTTCAGACCATCCATCCACCCAAACTTGGGTCTACCTCTAGGCCTGCGACCACTCCTCCGCATTCATCACCCTTTTCACCGATCTCTCTTCATCCATCCTCTCCATGTGCCCGAACCATCTCAGTACACGCGAATCCACTCTGTTCTCCTACTTCTTCACCATCCCTAGTTCAGTTATCTCCACATGTTATCTCCACATAGGAGCCCAGATACTTGAAACACTGAGCTTCCTCCAAGAGCTCTCCATTTAGGGTGAAACTAATTTTGCTCGCATCGACAGTCCTCGAGCATCTCATTACTTTACTCTTACCCACGTTCACTCGAAGCTTTCTCCTCTCACACACTCTACTAAACTCAGACACTAGCCTACATAGCTTCTCCTCTGAATCTGCAACCAGGGCCGTATCATCAGCAAATAGCAACTGGCTCAACTGCCAACTCCGCCCATTCGCTTCTAACAGTTCAAAGCCACGACCCAGCACACTCGCCTTCGCCTCCCTGACCACTCCATCCATATAGAGGTTGAACACCCAGGGAGACATCACGCAGCCTTGTCTCAGTCCCACTTTAATTGTGAACCAATCACTCACCTCGCTCCCCACTCTGACACATGCTCGGCTGTCAGCATAGAAACTCTGCACTGCTTTCAACAGAT
Organism: Gammarus roeselii; assembly: GCA_016164225.1. Taxonomy (NCBI): domain Eukaryota; kingdom Metazoa; phylum Arthropoda; class Malacostraca; order Amphipoda; family Gammaridae; genus Gammarus; species Gammarus roeselii. The sequence continues at coordinate 9,487 of SDVV010026858.1, read as the reverse complement.
GTCCGCCCACTCCATACAAACGCAACACCCTCCACAGCGCTTCCCTGTCAATTCTGTCGTATGCCTTCTCCAGATCCATTAAGGCCCAGAACACATACTTTCCTTTGGCAAGGTACTTCTCACATACCTGTCTCACTGCAAAAATCTGATCGCTGCCCCCTCTACCACTCCTAAAGCCTCACTGTTCCTCTCCAATTACGCAGTCCGTACTGTCTCTAATCCTTTTGATCAGCACTCTCCCGTACAACTTACCAACCACACATAACAGACTTATACCTCTCGAGTTGCAGCATTCATTTTTTTCTCCTTTGCCCTTATATAGCGGAAAAATGCAGGCACTGCGCCACTCACTTGGTACCACGCCTGCCACAAAACACAAGTTCAGTAACCTCACCAAACATTCGACAATCGTTACTCCACCCTTCTTCAGGCACTCGGTCGCAACGTCATCCAAACAAGGGGCTTTCCCTGGTTCCATCACGTCCACCGACTCCTGTACCTCTTTCCTAACCGGCATCCGCGCAGCAACATTGTCAACCTCTCGGTCATCCTCTGCCCACATTTTCCGTACATCACCATTTTCCGTCAACAACTGGCCGTTTCCAGAACATATTTTTGTCTCAAAATTCTGGCAAAACCGTCTGCCCCACCTGGCATCAGCGTCCCTTTTGGCTCTCCTCACAACTCGTTTCACCTCCCTCCTCATCTCCTTATAGTTGTCATAGGCCACCACCGACTTCGCCTGCAACCACTCCTCAAAAGATCTTCTCTTCTGCGCCACCGTCAGTTTGACTTCCTCGTTCCACCACTCGCAGCCCTTCCGTCAGCACCCGCCCACACGGCGCGCACCACACACTCCTCGAACATCTCAACAACGTATCTCTATATGTCTTCTATTCTTCTTCCGTATTTTGCATCCTCCCTCAACGCTCGCTGGAACTCCAATGCTCTGTTTTTTTTTCATCTAGCTCACTCACTTACACTACCTCTCTTCCTCCTCCCACTCTTTTGTTCCCCTTCCACCTATGCTCCACTATTAATCTTCCTTCTACCAGCAGATGGTCAGACACTCCTCCACCCTCTCCCCTCATCACCCGCACATCTATCAGCCTCCCCACCACTCTCCTCGAAATCTGCACAAAATCTATCAGCGCTTCCTCCACCACTGCACCACTCGCCATCCTTACCCATGTGTCCTTGTGGATATCTCTCTCATTGCCCCTCAAATATTTCGTCTCGGAAACATTCAACCTTCTCTCTTCTGTTTTTGTCTTTAAAGTCTCAGCTCCGTAGAGCACAGTTGGGACAACTATCCCCTCGTATAACCCTCTCTATGTTTTCACAGCTAAAGTCTTACAGCTCATCACACCCTTCCATCAAAACGCGATTTCACCTCAGTTTCTACCAGTTCAATCTTCTGCACACCGAGCCCAGATCCTGGAAAGACTGAACCTCCTCCAACAACTCTTGCATTGACATTCTTCAAGCACTCCCCATTCGGACACATGCTCTGCTGTCAACATATAAACTCTGATCCGCTTTGAACAGATTTTCGCCCACTCCACACAAACGCAGCACCCTCAATAGCACCTCATTGTCGACCCCATCTTAAGCCTTTTCCTCTTTTGTACATGCCCCACACCGACTTGTTTCATTGCAATTGTCTGATCGACTTACCCTCTACCACTCCTGAAGCCACACTGCTCTTCGACAATAGCACCATCCGTACCGTCTCTAATCCTCTTGAATAACACCCCCCCAGACAACTTAACAACTAAACATAATAAACTGATCTGATATCCAGAGACAAAACACAGATTAAGTAGCCTCGCCAGCTATTCGACTATTTTTAATCCACCACTTTTCGGGGTTTAAGCCGCAACGCTGTCCAAACCAAGGGCTTTTCCTGCCTTTATCACCACTGCCGCCACCTGCACATCTTCCTTGATAATGTCCGCTACAAGTTTTGCATACGAAACCAGCCTCGCTGACATCTTCAACATTCATCAACTTAAAATTCTCAACCAACCTTTTTTTGTACATTCACACTCTCCAACAACAACCGGCCGTTTGCATCTTTCACCACCTCCTTTTCACAGCTCCTCCCTTTCAAACCCTCTTTATTTCTTTCCAGGACAACTTTTTGCTCTCTCAAAATTCTGTTACGACTGCCTATCCCTCCTGGTACCAGCGTTCCTTTTGGCTCTCTTCACCATCAGCTTCACCTCGTTTTACGTCTCCCTATAACCGTCATAGGCCACTACCAACCTTACTTTCAACCACTCCGTAAAGGCTCTTCCCTTCTTCACCACCGAAAGTTTAGCTTCATCGTTCCACCACTCGAAGCTATCCCTCTTACACCCGCCCACGCGGCCCACATCGTACACATTTTTCGCATATCTCCTTATCGCATCACTAAACGCTCACATTCTTCCTCAACATTTCTCAGGTTATGCTCTCTCACGCTGCCTTATTTCTTCCTCTACTCCTGCTGGAACTCATCCACTCTGCTTTCCTCATTCAATTACCTCCTCTTCACTACCTTTCTTCTTCCTCCACTCTTTTGTCCCCCGTCCTCCTCTGCTCCACTCTTAATCATCATTCCTCCAGTAGATGGTCAGACATTCCTCCACCCTCCCCTCTCAACACACGCACATCTAACAGCCTCCTCACCACTCTACACGAAATCGGCACAGAATCCCTCAGCGCTCTCACCACCACTCTACCATAGCCATGGCTCAATCTTGTTTCTCGAACAAACTGTTTCTAACCACCAGCTTCTGCTCCATGCACAAACCTACCAGGTTCTCTACACTTGCCATTTCTACCGGGAACTCCATGTGTCTCTACCTAATTCTCCACCACTACAACTCCAGTTAACACTGTTAGGTCACCCAGTACAACCACATTATATTGACATCCAAAACTCTGATTACACTACACTCACGTGGGTTCATTTAAAAATGCTCCCTCTCCTCTCACTCTTCTTGCTTTCAGGTTCGTCAATCTATAAGACACCTCCTTCCACTCGGTAATACTATTAGCCAACCGATCACTAAATATCAACATCACCCTTTCTTGTACCCAACCATCTTCTACGCCCGATACTTGCCGCTTACCGCGTCAAACTCAAATTTGCCTCTTTCATTGAACCATCTTCCCCACAAACATTTCGCCAATTTCTCTCCTTTTTGCTGTATCCGTTCTACAAACATGTACATTCCAGCGACCCTAACAATACGGTTAGGGTCGCTCGTCTTGTCGTCTTTGAGGGAGATTTTTATTTAGGAAGGGATCCCTAGCCCTCTCGCTCCGTTTTCATTCGTCGCCTCTTACAACACGTAGGGGGTTATGGTGGCAGCATTCTAATCCTCTACCAGAGGGCATGATTTGTAAACAATTATATTCAAGAACTACTAATGTCTACAGTTAATATTGAGAAACACTTCATGTTGTCTAGTTTTAAAATAATCGCGGTATTGATTCAACTTCCTACTCGTATCAAAAAAATTATGTCCTTGTTACTTCTGTTGTTGTTGTATTTGTTGCAAAAAATCAAATAAAAATAAGCTTGCATGTTATACAGCATTATTAGTCAGCAGGCTAACATTTGTGTCATGCTTCTTTTCATGCAGGAATTCAATGGTTTCCCCACAAGAATTTAACCATCATCATTAACTTTCATTATTGCAAAGGCTTTGTTTCTGTGTTCAAGAACGCATGTACTTCATCTAAGTCAAAACAGTCAGAATTGGTTATTGCTGATATGTGTATTGACTTGGCGGGTTGGGTTGTCTTTAATACAATGCCACCCGTCCGCAGTAACGTAAATATACCACACGGGTGGGAATGTACTGTTTGTCAATTCACTGAGTCGACACATATATCGGCACTGGCTGCGCTTCCCACCGCTGCAGGTCGGAACTTGGGCTAAGCAACTACTGCAGGAAACTATTCTGTCACGTTTCTCCACTACGTGACTTTCCTTCTTGTTTTCATAACACCTGTTCTATTTCCAATCGGTAAACTTAATGATCTTATTGACTTTCCTCCATGACTGCATTTCAAAACGTCACACTCAAGCTTAGAATAAAATTGCTGAATGTTCGACGTTCGTACATACTGGTTCATGACCATGACTGTCTTCTGTTGCAGCGTTGGAATGACGGCGGGTGCAGTGACGTACCTTTCCAGCTGCTGCTCTGGCGACGCTCGCCTGACGCTGGACGTTCTTCAGAGCCTTCTAGAGCAGGCCAAGGAGCGGGCTGCTGCCGTTAGGGCAGCGCATGCGAGTTCCAGTCCTGACATGCCGGCCCCTTGCAGCAGGGATCGCAGCCCCAGGACCCAGGGCAGCCCTAAACTAGCCAAGGGCGCGGAGAAGCGACAAGCCACGAGAAGGGAAGCTGGGACAAGAATAGCGAACTATGGCTCGAGCTCTAGCAATAGACTGGAGCGACGGGTGGTGTATGAGAAGGAGAGCGCTTTGACAACGGATGATATCAGCTCTGATGAGGACAATGAGGTGATCAACGCCCGGCCAGAGCCTAACGGCGGCACCAACGGCAGCAGGGCGAAGGTTGACGACCTTGATAACGTGTCTGACGTATCTGATAACTCAGTCCATCTCTTGGACGGCGTTGCGAGCAACGCGACGGCTATCAGCGTCAACACGTCGAAGCAAGGGCCGAATACCAGTAAATCACCAGCAATAAAACCAATGGATTCTGACGATGTCTTATCAGACGCCTTGTCAGAAGAAGACGCTTTAGATTATGAAGAAATAGACATGGGTGAAGACGCGGTGTCGGATGTTGAGTGCGCCAACACTGAAAACTCTCGTCCCGAGCCCATGGCGGCTGATGACGAAAACGTGTCAGGCACCAGTTATGGCAATGTTGTTATTGTTAACGGCCGCCTCTCCACGATGCTTTTCACAAAAGGCAGAGAAGCCATTGCACCTAATAAAATCAGCAAGTCGAATTTGAAATTCAATAAACGTCCTATTAAGAATAAACTTCTATACTCGAACACCGAATTAATGAAGAATGCTATTCTTCCTTCTACATCGTCACAAAGTTCGTCTCTTCCCAAGGCGACACTTGGTCTTCTTGAAGAGATCGGCGATGATTTGGACGACGTACCCGCCCTTGAAACACAAGCCGAAGAGGACGGCACGAAGACAGTGCATGAAGGGCGGTTATCAAGTAGGCGGCTCGGCTTCGTGTATGCCGTGATTACCATGCGGCACGTGAGGCAGGCCTTGCAGGTGAGGCGTATAGATGTGAGGGACTTATTTGCGTGAGTCAGACCAGTCGAGTCGTAGGAGTGGTTACGATGTGCCCAGCCAATAAAGATTATGACACGGTTGTTGATCTTGTGCAGACGCGGCTTGAAATGGGTGAGGTGGCATAATTAATGCTGATCAAGAGCACTTCCACTGTAACCCAATCACTCGCCTCGCTCCCCACTCTGACACATGCTCTGCTGTCAACATAGAAACTCTGAACTATTTTCAACAGAATTCTGCCCACTCGATACAAACGCAACACTCTCCACAGCTCTTTCCTGTCGAAGAGCCTACGACAGGATTCACAGGTAACCGATCAGGAGGGTGTTACGTTTGTATGGTGTGGGCGGAAATGTGTTGAAAACAGTTAAGAGTTTCTATGTTCACAGCAGAGCATGTGTCAGGGTGGGGAGCAAAGTGAGTGATTGGTTTACAGTAGAAGTGGGTCTAAGACAGGGCTGCGTTATGTCTCCCCGACTGTTCAACCTCTACATGGATGGAATTGTTAGGGAGGTAAACGCGAATGTACCGGGTGGTGGCTTGGAGCTGCTCGAAACAAATGGTCGGAGTTGGCAGCTGAGCCAGTTACTGTATGCGGATGATACAGCACTGGTTGCGGATTCGGGGAGAAGCTGTGTAGGCTAGTATCGGAGTTTGGCAGTGTGTGAGAGGAGGACGCTCCGAGTGAACGTGGGTAAAAGTAAATTAATGAGAAGCTCGAGGAATGTCGATGCAAGCCGAATTAGTGTCTCCCTAAATGTAGAGTTATTGGAGGAAGTTCAATGTTTTGAGCATCTGTGCTCTCATGGGTAGAAGGCTGAACTAGTTAAAACTGAAGTGAAGTTGCAAGTGAACGTGGGGTTTGAAGTGTCTGATGCACTGAACAGTGTAATGAGCTGTAGGATGATTTGGATACAAGTAGAGGGTTGTATGACGGCGTAGTTGTCTCAACGGTGCTCTATGGAGCTGAGACTTGTGGGTGGGAGCAGAAGACCGAAGTAGGTTCAATGTTCTTGAGATGAATTGTTTGAGGAGCCTGGCTGGATTGACGCTGAGAGGAACGGGGATGGTGAACGAAGAAGTTAGAGAACAAAGTAGATTCACGTATCCCGAGATGGTTCGGGCACATGATGAGGATGGCTGATGCGAGAGAGGTGAAAAGGGCGATAAAAGCGGAGATGAGTCGAGGGATAATGATCAGCCGAAGTTTGGGTCGATGGATGGAATGAAGCAGGCGTTAGGAAGGATTCTTCAGCGCCGAAGGGCAATCTCCTGACCCGAAGTGTGTGTTGCGGTGTCTCTTGGTCGTAACCCTCAGCGCCGAAGGGCTAACACCTGACCCGAAATGTGTGTTGCGGTGTCTCCTGGCCGGACTCAATCAGTGCCAAAGGGCTAACTCCTGACCCGAAGTGTGTGTTGCGGTGTCTCCTTGCCGGACCCCTCAGCGCCGAAGGACTAGTTGAGTTTGTATGCCTGTGAGTGTATGAGAGGAGTGTGCGTTGCTCGTTGTCGTCGGACACCTCCCTTTCTGGAGAATTCGGTCTTTGAAAGTCTTGATTCTCTACTTTTGTGACACAAAACGTATTGCGAAACTAAGTCATCTCTGTTTCTCACCGAACCATCCTGTAGCTTACAATGAATCAATCACTCTACGAGAAATCCTCGGTTCAATCCGTCCCTCCATCCAACCCCTCTGCTCCCGGTGAGGATCTCGATTCCTTCGAGACGTTAGGCCACCTTCATCCTTCTACACTTTCTTACCCATGTCTTATTTACAACACAGTCTGGGCTACCAACTTCTATCCAGATCGTTCGAAGGAGGCAGTGGTTCTTCCTTTCTCTAATAACTTGTCCTGTTACCGCCCAATAGCTCCCGCCTCATGTGTAGCGAAGGTCCTGAAGATCATTGGGAATAACCGTCTGACCTGGCACCTAAAAGCAAACTAACGCCAGTCACCATTACAAGTTGGTGTGAGAATGCTGTCAACGCAGGATGCATTGCTGCTCATTGTAAACTGTGATTGATATTAAAGGTGCATTGGACCGCAAACGACGCACTGTCAGGGTTTTCTCTGACCTGGAGAAGGCATATGATTCAACCTGGCGCTAGGGCATCCTCCAAGAGTTCCATCAGATAAGCACTCCGTGGTCACTTAACATTCTACGTTCAAAACTCCCTACGACAGAGTCTTCCGGGTCAAAATTGGCTATCACCTTTGAACACACTTTCCCAAGATTAAAGAGTACCTACCCCGAGGTAGTGTTCTTTCTTGTGCTCTATTCGCGATTGCAATTAATGAAATCACGGGAGTAGTCCCTCCCTCCATAAATGGCTCTCTAACGTGGACGACGTTACGATATACTCATCGGCGCCAGCAGTGTCCCAACGTCAACTGTTGTGTGCTGTTGCCCAGGTGCTGTCTTGCACGGAATCTCGAGTAGTCACAATTTCCCAAAGCAAAGCATGTGCATATCCATCCGTCCCGCACATACACGGAACCAGATCTCAGACTCCGTGGACGCATGATCCCTTTCCTACCTACAGTCCGCTCTCTATGACCTAATATTCGATGAGAAACAAACAGCAGCTTAGCAGCTTAAGATAGACTGTTGCTCCGGTTAATCATTCTTTAGAATGCATAGCACCCCTCCTGATCTGCAGAAGCAATAAAATCCTTACGCTTCTACCACGCTATCCTCCGGTCCAATCTGGTCCATGGAAGCGTTGTCTACGGCTACGCAAAACTTGATGTTTTATAAATATTGTAACCAGTCCACAACGCTGCATTTCGCAACTGCACTGGAGCCTTTCGCTCCTCTCATATTGTCAGCATTCTAAGCAAAACGAGTGAGCCTATTCCTGCCCTGCGGCGGAACAAATCGATCTTCAATTCAATTGGCCATATTCTTACCCGACCTGCTTTTCCTATAGATGAGCTCACAGCGTAGCGAGCTCGTCTCTGCAGACCTCGGACTACCACGTATCATGGTGGACCCTCGTCCGCGAAATGCAGTCCCCATCTGACGTATATCAGAAAATATCCATTACCCGGACTATTTTAGTGTCCGAAAGGCAGATGTTGCACTTTATAATCTTAGAACTATTTTTTTGCTCACGTAGAAACTAACCACGCTGATATGTATGTATGTATGTATGTATGTATGTATAGACATACAGCCGTTTCCCCCTAGTTAGGAGGGTGGCTAAGTTAGGCTGACACAGAGGGGGGAGGCGCCCAATCTCCCCGAACAAGACCGTCGTGTCCATGCCGTGGCGCGAACTCGCGACATGCAGCACCAGAGGCTGACACTGCAGTTGGACACGCTAACCACTCGGCCACGGCGGCCTCCATGACCGATAGCTAGCATATATCTTCATTGTTGGATCAAAAGACGTTGCTGTAGGCTGTGCAGCGGCACTCCCCGCGCGCGTCGTCGTTGGAGACTGCCATGAAGATAGTCAGTCTTCACTGCTGAAATCTCGGCCATCACCGACGCCCTCGTAACGGCCGAAAACCTTCCAGATGTCATTATCTCAATCTTTACTGACTCGCTTAGCTCACTTCAGACCCTGCAATGTTCGCTTGTGTTCGGTTCCGGGCCACAGTTTGGTTTTGAGCAATAAGCGGGCGATTGAAGGCGAAGCGGAAAACTGCATTGGCCCCTGGCCCTGCAAAACAGCGCCCAATTCCGTTTAATCACTTTTACTCGACAATTAAAAGAGCTGTGGAAATAAATGGAACATGGAACGGTCGGATGTTTCCATGACAAATGAAACGCACCAACACCCTGGGTCTCTTCAAACAAGAGCTTTGCGCGGAGGCAGTATCGTAACCAATGAGTGACAAGTGAGTTCGAAAACACCATCGCTTACTGTTCTTCGCGTCTAAGCTCCAAAATTTTGAAGTTTCCAGTGTATAGAAGCTTATTTTTTTTGCTGTATCAAAATAAGAGCCGGTCACCGCTCTGAGACCGAATATCGCTCCGAGACCGAATATCGGCTCGTGAAGGTTAATTTTTTTTTCCTTTATTGGAGAGATCGATTATCATCTCTTTAGAGCGAGAGCAATAAGGCACCCCAGAGACAAACCTCCTGGGGGTATCCCAGGCTCACCCGCCTCCCCGCGGCGTCCTCGTTAACCACCAAATATCATTTGTCCCTTTGTGTAAATATGTTTTGATTTTAAAGATCCCTCCACC
>SDVV010026857.1:0-12195 GCA_016164225.1 Gammarus roeselii | reverse complement strand
ATCCGAGCACCACCACCCACAGCAACAATGTCAGCCTCTGTCATCCTCGACATTCAACAACTGATCAAAATACTCGGCCCACCTTTTCCGTACATTACCACTTTCCAACAACAACTGGTCGTTTTCATCTTTCACCACTTCCTCCTTCCCGGTCTCTCCCTTTCTCACCCTCTTCACCTCTTTCCAGAACATCTTTTTACGCTAGCAGTATTCTAACACCCCCGTTACAGAGGAACTTCTGATGGGGACTTCTCAAGGATAAATAAGTAGGATGTGAAGTAGATGTAATCCTCAAAAAGGCCAATAACTTCTATCTTTCCTTATTTAGTTGATGGTTTTCTGCTCACTGGTTGGGGCTTCACTGATATCAAGAAGGAGACAGTTGTAGGATAGAGCACATGATAGCTGGTTGTCAGCATAGTTGTAAACCCAAATCCATTACTAGTCTGGAGTTGATTCCCTGTAAAGCAAGAGAAGTTTATAGTCATGTTAAGCTGCAAATTGCAGTTTTCCTGGGTTGTTAACCAGCTATCTAATATAGCTAGTGAGTTGCTATTTTTGTGAAGGGGTTGATAAGCTCAGCAATAGCAAATATTTACTCATCTAAATTATTTCCGCTCTCTCACTATTATTAAAATACTATTTCACTGGTCCATGACTTAGGTCTGGCTGGTAGCTCCTTCATCATTTGGCAGTTAATTTAGGAACATTAGTCCGAGTTGAAAGTTGTGCAACATTACCAACCTGACGCAGACTGGTCCACTCGATTCAGCTTATTTTAGCAGCTTGAGATCACACAATTGAGTCTTACTTTATTACTCCTGAATCTATTTATAAATCATATCAACTAAAATTAAAATCGAATCTCAACTTTGCCTTGTTTTAATGCTGTTGGGATTTAGTGGGAAATTTAGAAAATTCAACTTCTAGGACTTGCGTTGGTGAAAATGAGCCCTCTAATCTAATCTAAACCTTGGGCAAGCAGATTCCACCATGGTGGGTTAAACCACACGGTGAGGAACTCATCTGTGGTCAGCGGGTAATCCATTGTCTCCTGTAAGTGTGGCACTTCCCTAATGGGTTGTAAAGAAGTCCATCAAAATAAGTATTTACAATTAGATCAGTCAGATGTGGCTCTTCCTCAAGGGGATGTAAATAAGCCAACAATAAACACAAATGACTTAGTATTGAAATAAATTAGATCCAGGTTGGCACTTCATAAGGGATGTAAATAAGCCCACAATTGATACAACAGAGAGGAGCTCTGCCCATGGCATCAATGAGAGACTATTGACTAGTGTGAAATGCAAAGGGTGGATTTTTCTTCAAGGGTATTTGTAGAGGGATTAATGACTTATAGATACAATAAAAAATTGCTACTTCCTAGGATAACAATAACAATAATTTAATTCAATAAATTATTTATCGCTTGTCAATTCTGAAGCCAGGTGAACATTATATTAATTGTCAATTAATTGTTGCCTCATGTTTAGAAATAAAAAATCTTCACAGTCATTATCATGAGCAAACTAGTTTTGTGGGGGTTGCATATTTTAATACAGCCGTCAAAGGAGTCTATTATGGAAGAAAGAAACAATCAGAAGACAATAATCATAAGACAAAAACATAAATAGTGGGTGTTGCGGCCTTAAAGGCACACGAAGGTGTTTCTTTTAAATCACAAAGGCTAATATATATTCATGTGGCCATCCATCCCGTGACAGGGTAGACACCAGCTTAGATTAGAGTGTCAAGGCTTTCTAGTGCACTGGAGTCAAAGTCCTTCTGGCACCGAACTTCAAATCAGCAGTCAGCGCTGCATTAAGTCATCGACAAATAATCCTCAGTCTCCGGAATTGTTTCGACTCACGGCATGCTCAGGTCACTACTGTTTATAGGGATTTAAAGCGAGGTCACAAATGCGTCCTACTCGAAACGGTGGTCCTCCGGGATGGAGGAGTTCATTGGTAAGTAAGATTTAGTATGATCAATTCACAACAGATCAGATTTCAGTTAGGAGGCCGGTTTCTTGAAGGTAGCTAGGAAGTGGTTCCGCACTGAATTGTCTCTGAGGGAACTCAGTAAGCATTAGTCGGAGTATATTAGGAGGGTTTAGGAACCGGCTCCTAGGGAAGTATGTGCGCCGACATTCCGTCCATGTGGGGCATTCTGCCAAGACATGGGCTATTGTAAGAGGGACTAAACAGTCCATGCAGTAAGGAGGTGTCGACGCCTCCATTAGGTGTCTGAGCGTTAGTCTGCTATGTCCTATTCTCAATCGGCATAGAGTTACCTCAGTTCGTCGAGATCGCTGCTTGATGAGACCCAGAATATGGTTGTGTCTCTAAAAGTACGCAATTTATTGCTCATAGGAACATCAGACCATTCAATGTTCCATTTATTTTGCACAGCTCTTTTAATCGCTGGGTAAAAGTCTTTATATGGGAGTGGACGCTATTCTGCTGGGTCAGGCGCCGCTGCAGCTCTCCGCACCGCTTCGTCGGCCCACTCATATCCCACCACCCCACAGTGGCCTGGAGCCCAGCACAAACGAACGTTCTTGTTTCTGGAAGACAATCGCACAAGCCAGCGCATGATTGCTGAAACAATAGGGTGGCAATTGTTGAAGATTTCCAGGGCTTGAAGCACACTGAGCGAATCACTAAAGATTGAGATATTGGCATCTGGAAGAGTATCAGCCGCCAAGAGGGCATCGGCAATGGCCGTGAGTTCAACAGTGAAAACTGACGCTGATAGCGGGAGTTTCCTATTGACGACACGCCCGGGGAGCACCGCTGCACATCCCACTGCATCGTCATCTTTTGATACAGCTAAAAAAATTGTCAGGTAAAGATATTCCATTTACAGCTAATGATCAACTGTTTGCTAAGGAAGATGGTAATGGACTGGGCCCGACGCTAGCACATATTTATCTTTATTACCACGAAGGTCGTGTTAGAAGACTGTCCGATAGAGTTTAAGCCAAGAATGTACAGACGCTATATTGATGACCATGTTGGCTAATTCTTAGATTATCGACACTCACAGCACTTTAGTACTATTAAAGAATGTCAACAAAAACAGCCAACAGCATAGCTAGTTATTGCAACGTTTTGATTAGTCATAAAAAAATGTGTTGATACATACATAAATAGGAAGAAAACTCGCTGATTTAGATTTGAGATGAGACTTATTTATTCTAAAATTCTCAAAATAGGATTTGTAACAGTTATAACGCCTTCATCACTGAAACTAATTAACTAGGACAGTAGCTGTTCTAAGAAACTTTTGTGCAGATTGTTTTGGATGATCCACCACCCAAGTTCATCAACAATGTTTACAAAACCATTAAGTTCTTCAAAAAGCAGATATTGTACTTGATCTTCATTTATACTTTATGTGCGAGGTAGCTGATGTTAAGAAAGGTCAAACTTTTCAGGCGATTTACTGGAACTGCTTGAAAACGATTGAGCATGAGTGTCCCTGCAATGTTAATTTCTTGAACAAGCCTTTTTAAAGAAACAATTCATGACTTGCATGTTCATGCGTAGTCATCTGTGCTTCGTGAGAACGTCGCAAGCTGGCTGTAGCAGCCAATTGCTTTATAGTGCCTCTCAAACTGTCACAGGGCTCCTTCCCATGGGTGGCACCGAACTCCATTCTGCGTCAATTTCATCGTCCTGAGGCTGCACATTGACTTACAAAAATTGTATGAGATATTCCTGAACTTAGTACGCTGCAGCGGTACTAAGCTAATTGCATTCCGATATAACAACAATATATAAATGAGCAATTACTGCATCCTGTTTTATAATACACAACAAATGGATGAGGGTACCCTCCATATTATTCCAACTATAGCTTTGAACCTCGCCTTGGAGGACACTGATATAATTGTCAGAGAAGTCACATATGACCTAGACATCACCGGGATTCAAACCTTCCTTAATTGCCTTACAGCAAGATGCTTGCATTCGTGCGATAGTGATGCTCTTGGTGTAGCTACACGAACATGGCTGCAGAACTGTTCGATGAATTCATAAGCAGATAGTACAAGTGATGCGAGATTACAGCATCTATAATTCTCCACTTTCTTAAATGGGCAGCATCAATGCAATTCAAATCAAACATTCTTTATTCTGTCAAATATACATATGTACTACCACAATTCTCATATTTTCTTAGGAAGCATTGCTGTGTTGGTGATGATACGCATTTGCAAACACGGTTCAAGCCATTATCATCCTTATGTCACCTTTCTAAGTTTTGACCCAATCCATACACTAGTGCTGCATTATGAGGTTGAAAATATTACTGGATAATTGTATTTGTTAAACATGTAGCTTTGATTCTTTACGATTGCAGAAAACAAGGTGCTTCTGTTAATGTTTACCATTTCCAGTAACTGCTGTGCTCACACAGTTCTTCTTAACTGGCATTATTCTCTTGACGTTCTCTAATGAATAAAGTTCTGACTTTTGGAGCCTGTGGACCAGGGATATAGAGGGTCTTGGTGGAGTGGACTATGGTAAGAGGCTCAGAGCTTTGCAGTTGTTTTCAGTCTGGGGGAGGTTGTTGCGTTTGGATTCTGTGGATTTTGGGTTGTCTGCTTTGTAAGAACGAGCTCCAGATATTGGCACACGTGGTCATTATTTCAAGCTGTTGGTTCCTCGCTGTCGGACAGACTATAAACGCAGATTTTTTTATTATTGCTGTGTTCAGGTCTGGAACAGTCTGTCTTCTGATGTGGTGCAGTACAATTCCCTTCGTGGCTTCATGAGGGCCTGCAGTAGTTGGGGGGTGGGTGTTGTACGAGCTTTTCTATGTATAGCAGATTTGATTTTGTGGTTTTGATTCTGTGTTTTGACAGTTGTGTGCAATAGTTGACTCTTCAGTGTTTTCATCGACCTATTAAGCGCAATCCAACCATCGCCCTGTTGCAGTTTTGATACCGTTATGTTCTTTAGATTGCTGGCGCGCTAAGGTATACTGCCTCCTATGCCCGCATGCCCCGTGGGAGGCTGCAAAGGTGAGATACCTCGGCTGACGCCTCAAGCCATAGTCACCTCTTTTCAGCTCTCTCATTAGGGTCTGCCAAAGTTCCAGAATCTTGAATAAGCTTCTTGGCAACTGAGGCTGTATGTCTAGTTGTTTGACAATCAGTTGATACTTTTCCAATGGTCCAATTTTTTATCAACACTAAGAATTTCAATCTCTTCATTTCACTTGTCCTAGTTCACTGAAATTTCACTTAATATTTGATCTATTTTTTTTTCTGGTTCCTGGTCCAATGTCCTCTTCAATTTGCGCAATTTCTCCAAACTGTTGTTTTAATAGCTCTGTAGCTCTTTGGATCTTTGCTTTAGTATAACTGATTCGTTGATCCAATTCAACCTTCTTGAATGGAGATTCACCTATTGAAGTTGCGTGATTCCTTGGCTTGACCTACTAGCTAGGACACTAGCAATTTCACTTGACTCTTCTTCAAGACTTATGTTTCAGAGGAAGTCGATTCCTCACTCCTCTCTCTGTCTGCTGCCAATGCTTGTAGCCTTTGTCTGGACTGCTTACATAGTTGGTGGCCTCTCATCATTTATATTGATGTAATTTACTCAATATTTCTAGAGAAACAATGTGTATGTTGTTTATTTGTTGCTCTGAATGAAGAGGGTCTTTTTATACTTATTGTTCCAGTGGAAAAACACATCTATGTTTACAATAAAACAATTAAATTCAAGATACCAACATACAATAAAAACATTCGTACTCTGATCAGCCTTCTAAAGATGAGGGCAGTTATACAACCTACTGAAATTAAAAATTGCCAAAAAATTGCATAGACTGGTCCACAGTAATATTCATTGCACAAGTGTTCAAGTTATGCCTGATCAAAATGTATGCCATTGCGATATGACAGATGCGAGTATTCATTGCAAAGTAAAAATCCGCGCCTTCTATTTTTTTTTTCAAGTTCAAATGTCACCATTAAAGGTCACTTTTTGAGTAGCTATTGACCCTAAATGAACAAGCTCATTAAGCACATTCAAATGACGCCTGAATCAAAGTTCTAGCATAATTACATTTTGACATACTTAGATTGAAATTCATCAATTTGTGCAAAATAAGGTCATAGGTCATGACTTAGCAGCCTAGTAACTTCTGGAACCAAAGGTCACATACGATATTTAATACTGTGACAAACCGCATCAAAATTGACGAGTCAGGTTCATAAATCAAATTTTGTGGCTGATGAAATGGAACGACGCTCAACACCGTGCTACCAGAATCATGACCACTATAACACTGATGGTCTTTACCTAGGGTGGCAAATGAATAGAAAAACTTAAAAAATGAAAAAACGACAAGTTTGGTGCACTGTTTTTGGTAGGTATGCTATATTGTGTCTGGATCACAGTTCCTGCTGAGATGGTGTGGAGAGCTATGGACATCAGGTTTATAGGGCACAGTTACACACAAATGTAGCAACACTCACAGTTGCCAGAACAAGGTCATGCTACCTCTTCAACAAATATCTAAAGCAATTGGCCAAGCCTAATGCCACATATTCGTTGCACAAGTGTGGTGCTGAAGCCTGGTGCCCTCAATTGGTGGGGCTTCTCTAATCAGTTTCCAACTAGCTAACTTTTCTCCCTTAGATCGACAAAGGCTCATTAAGGCACTTGAACAAAATCTTTTATAAAACCCTGTTAGATATATTATGCCAAACAGATAAAGTCACCTGGCAACTGCGGGTTCTCCGAAGCATGTCCCCAACCGGCCCAAACAGCATCCACTTGGTAGCGCACTGCCAGGTCGACGATGAGCTTCACGTTAGCATAGTTGTTGTTATTTGAGCCCCCCGGCACCTGTAGTGTGGTGATTGGCTCCATCTTGACAAAGTCGGCCCCAGCTGAAGTGGTTTAAATGTGATTAGCTATTACTACAGCGTGTTAAGAGGGTCACAATAGCAAATCAAGAATAGCTACCTAAACTTCACCAGACAGGCTAGATCAGAATGTTGCAAGCAGTGCTTTAGTGGAGCGTCAGGGTGGTGTTGAATAGGTTAGATTTGAGTGACGAGGCTTTCTAGCGCGCTGGAGCCATCGTCTCTCTGGTGCCGAATGTCAAACCAGCGAACAGTGCTGCATCAAGTTAGTCTTCGTTTTTTGTTTTCTTTTACTGTTCAAGTTAGATATACTACTACGCAAAGTCAAAGTCCTTTACGCTGCGAACGTTTATGGTATGCACGGGTGCCACAGGAGATACAAGAACTCTTGACCATATGGTCCCAGCACTCCCCGGATGGCAATAAAGAGGAATAACACACAATCAACTTTGCTTCAGAGCCCCAAGGTTCCGCAGCATTCCTTAAGGTGCCGGGCTACGCCCTATAACAACTGCTGAGGGGGAAGATGAAGAAGAGACAGAAAACGGGGATTCCATGCATGAGATCTACACTAGGTGTAGGGAATTACACGCATGAGAACAGCATGGATGGAAAAAAAAGGAATTGTCGTAGAAAAAGATTGCATGAAAGAAATAGCGCAACTTGGCTGTTATTTGCCACCCGAAAGGAGAATAGTTAGAACCGGTATGAGTATGTTTGAGAGTGCGTGTCCGTGTGTGCGTGCGTGTGTATGTATGTGTGTGTGTGTGTGTGTTTGTGTGCACGCGACGACTATTATGAGAATTGTTAAGAAGGAGTCTAAGACAAGTTTAGAGAAATTTAAACTAAACATAAGATGCATAAGAGGTAAATTAAAATAAGACAAATCCGGATGAGTGAGAAAATGAGAGATAGTTCAGAAGAGGGGAGTTTGAAGGGAAATAATGGTGTTCGGAGTCACGGTTGGGCCGTGACTCGTTCGACCCGTCAACCTAACGGATGCCTGAGGGGGGGTGTTAAATATCTACACTGTTTACAATGCAATGCTTGCAGGAATCGTCACTTCTAGCACAGCTTATATGCTTTTGTCTACATGGCAGCAGCTTTATTAAAAAAAAAAATTATGTTATGTTTGAATATGGTCCTTGGTCTAAAATATTTGCTACTGACGAGACGGGTTCTTTGCCCTAGTTGACTTCACTGCACACAACCTCTCTTGGCTCACCTCGCTTAGCGGTGATCGGAAAGGCGGTGTTCTCAATGACCAGCTAGATACCCTTATCGCACTAAACAACACACACACCCGCTCGCAAACCCTCCCCAAACGTCTCATTCTGCTCTTCTAATCTCACATCAAGACATGTCGTCTGACCACCTCCCAATATTCAAAATTCATCAACTTTATCCCCAATACACAATACGCCTACCCCCCCACCATTTTCGTAACTACAAGAGAGCAGACTGGGACGAATACACAACATCAATAGTAACGGCTGTACAAGACTTTGAAATCACCCAATACACATCCATTGATAAAACATGAAACACTTCACCACAGTACGGTGCAGCCGTGGGATTTGCAGTTGGTTGGTGTGTATGAGTCTTGCTTGGCATCTTCGTGTCATCGTCCTTGGTTGATTTGCCGGAGTTTCAGCTTGTGAGGAAAGATGTGGTGGGCGAAGTGAAGAAGCACGGAGTTGTGTGTTTCTACCGTTTCCCTCTTTGATTATGAAGTTTCAGTTGTGGCGGTTTACCGCCCGCCCTCCTATTCAGGTGAGAAGAATGCTGAACTGATCGAATTCTTGCTCGAGTATTGTCTAGGCAGGGAGGTTGTTGTTCTTGACAATTTTAACTTGCCTTCATTGGATTGGTCTGCAAACATTCTTAATAATTATATTCCTCCCATTGATTCTCAGTTTCTTGAGTGTTGTGTGACTGACTCCTCAGTGGGAGAGGGAAAGTACTTTCGTTGATACGAGCAGCATTCTACACCTGGTGCTGACTAGAGGGCAATTGGGTGTCTCCTGCAGCAGTTAAGCCTCCTCTCCCTGGGTGCCACCATGCCCCTGTCTTGGTGGAGTACAATCTTTCAGATGAATGATGTTGCGGTTGATCCTGCTTTGAAATCGGGGATGTGGTCACGTGTAGATTACAAGAGTATTGGAGAGGTTCCAGCAAATATTGACTGGCATTATGAGTTCCTGTATGGCATTGTGGAGAATTAAAGTTTGTTTCAGTCAATTGTTGTTGTTGCTTAGCCCCGGTTTCCACCTGCGGCGGTGGAAGCCGCGCCAGCGCACCGCCCGAAATCCTCGATACCCACCGACACGCGCGTGTTGAAACAAGGGAAGGTGAAAGATGATAAAGAGGTGACCGGATTAGAAGTTGGGTAGAGTGTTTTTGTTGCTATCTGGATTAACTTCGTGTGTTGTGTGGCAGTTAACAAATAGCCACCCGTGTGGTATATTTTTTATCATGAAAACCAGAACATTGAAACTTGCAGCATGTTTATGTCCCTCAGACACACTGCAACGCCCCAACCAGACGCCTGCAGGGATAACCTCATGTGGAACAGGGTTGTTTTGTAGGAGAAATGATCGGGATTATTCACTAGTCCATGAAAAACAATGAGTATATATGTCGTGGCTCTGGTGTCTTCAAAGTGTCGGTGGGCCTGAGGCCTGGGCAGCAAACAGGCTGCGTCTACGTCAACACCGCAGAGACAGCAAACAAAGCGCAATCACAAAAAGCGAATGCATGAAACAGGGTGGGTTGAGGAAATCTCGATGGGGCCGAAGCCCCAGACGCCGCCACTGCAGGCAAGACATCTTGATGGAGTTTGTCCGCCTGACTCGTACATGCTCCCTCGTGGGCGGTTCAGTCAATTGTCCATTCACTTGTCGACAGGCTTGTTCCCACTCGAAGCTCTACTTAGCGACCGAGCTGGTTTTGGGGCCCTCCTAGGGAGCTAATGATCAGTAGATCTGGGGCTTGGGCGCAGTACAAGCCTTTGAGGGAGAAGCTTGGTAGGCAGAATGGGGAGGTGTTAGAGTCAATGTGAAAATTTAGTAGGCTAAATTTTGAGTACAGAAATTTTCCACGCCACAGCCAGAGTCTGTACGAGCAGAAATTAGCAGCCAACTTCTCCGTTGCTCCCAAGATCATTTACTCGTATATCAGAAAAAATATGAGCTGTCCTTCTTTTGGTCCTGTGAGGCTTCCATCTGGTGAGGTTGTTGCTGGTTGTTGTTGTTGCTCAACCCCAACTCCTCCTGCAATGGAGGAGCCACGGTTAGCGCAAAACCCGAGGCCCGGGAACCCAACGACGTGTGTTTGTTGGAAGTGCTACAGCTGGTAACAGGCCCTATATTAGGCCTGCATCCATGAGGTAGTTGATGCTGTCGCGCGGGCGCTCCTATAGATCACACACTGACGATGTTATGGTGGAACCTGCCGGGTGCAATGTGGACACGGCGTCATGACGTGCTCGACCGAATCGATGATGTATCCCGGCGCCGCAAGCAGAGATCAGAAGGGACATTTCTCAGTCTATGCTGGTATGACTATAGGGCCGTGTGGGGCCCGCACCGCAACCTCGACAGGTGAAGCCTGTCATCCTCGGGCAGCCCCAACTCTTCCACGTCCACCCCAGGCGGGTGACTGCAAGATCGTATTGACTCTGATTCCATCTAATGCAAGAGCTTTGAAGTGTGTGTGTGTGTGTGTGTGTGTGTGTGTGTATCTGTTTGAGCATAGATGTGTTTTCTGTAAGTTCAGGAATGGTCGCATAAAGTCAACCAAAGCGTGTTGCCGGAATGTTTTGTAGGTGTCGGTTGGTTGGACGAGAGTTACGTAGGTTGTGGCAGGGGTGTGCCAGGTCTGAGATCTTGTTGAAGAATTGGGTCCCTCTCATATCAATATGATGTTTGAGAGAGGGGACCTTGGTTTCTTCATGCAAGAGCGGAATGGAAGTAGTCTGTGTGCAGCCCGTTGCGATGCGCACGGTCGTGTTCTGTATCCTTTGCAGAGTTAATTTGTGTGGGTGCAAGGTCCGAGGACCAAGCGGTGTTTGCATAGGAGATAATGAGCTTGATGAATTGTTAGTATAATGTTTAATTGATTCCTTGGAGTGATCGTAGGAGGTTGTAGTGAGTGCCCGAAATACGTTCAGTCGGAGTCTGATTCTGGTGCCAATGTTGACTATGTGAGGTTTCAATGTCATCCCTGTGTCATAAGTTACCCCAAGGATGGTTGTAGTGGGGCTATGGGGAATGGGGGTGTTGTTGAGCGTGACATGGGGGTGGATGCGGTGGTCACTGTTATCCGGAGTCAACAGTGTGAGAGACGATTGCTTGCAGACACCTTCATTCTGTTGTCCAGCAGCCAGACTTCAAGGGAGTTCAGATACTGCTGGAGGTGTACAGCTGCGGTCTCGTATTTTTGGCGTTGTGTAATTATTGTGAGGTCGTCCGCGTAAGAGCTGATGTGTGTTTTGGGTTCTGTGAGGATGGGCAGGTCGTGCATAAAGGCATTGAAAAGGGAGGGGGATGGCACGGGTCCCTGAGGGACACCATTGGGGGAAGTTGCGGATTCACGAAGGTTTGTTGTTGTAGACTGTGTGTGCATATCTACTGGATAGAAAATTAGCAAGTCACTACTTATAATTTGGATGAATGTGGGTGTTGAGTATTTTGTTTATGAGGATGTGTCTTTGAACTGTGTTGAAGGGCCTTACTAATGTCGATAGCGCAAACCAGGGTTTGTTTGGCTGCCTTTTTTTTGTTCAGGCCTTCAAGGACGGTCTGGTCAGAGAGACAGGAGTCAGCTGCTTGTGGATTCTCAATCATCTGTTTTTGTTGATGCCTATCCGGTCGGTCCTTCCCCACATCAGTTTCTTCCTGGAAAATTTGGTGAATTTGATTTGATTTGGTCCTCATTTCCACCAGAGCCTCAACGTGAGTCATAATAGGCTCCCCCGTAGGGCTCGACGATCATTGATTAAAGCAGGCTCGCACGCCTAAGTGTGCGAGGCAAAAACAAAACAACGCTTTCAACGATAGAAAAAAGTGAAAGTTTTAGCAATAACAGACGCACGCTGGTGCGCAAAAGAAAAAACGCTTACTCGAAACGGACCTCCGCTTCCAATCTTTTAAAACATGAAGTGAGATATGTACACACCCTAGTGCGTACAGGTAGCATCAAGATTAATACGTCAGCGGCCACACGGGCAAACTGAGCTCTGAAAGCAACGCAACACAACACAATATTTACAGCTACGCGGTTTAGTTGTATAAATACAATCTATTCAC
>SDVV010026856.1:0-12196 GCA_016164225.1 Gammarus roeselii | reverse complement strand
ATCCGTAATAGACAACAGTCCTCTCACCTGTACCGTCATATTCAAGAAACTCAACACGCAATTGACTGGCCTAGCACAAAAGTTTTAGCTTATCAGAAAAATCTCTACCCAAGAAGAATAGTGGAAGCATGTTTCTCGGTCAATAATCCCAATGCTATTAATAGATCCCTTGATTTGCCAATTCAATATGTCCCGTTGATTTCTAACATTTTAAACTAATCCTATTGATCAATACCCCTCCCCCCCCTACATGGTAGGCCCATTCTCTAAGCTCTTGTGTTTATAGGTACCCGTAGTTTCTCACCTTTACACTGGACTAATTTCTATTCATTTTGATTTTCTGTCATCAATGTTTTAAAGTGTTGAGTAGACATGCTACGCTAAATTTGATGTTATACTGACGTTGTTCTGTTCTGTCTGCATAATTTATCCTATCCTTTGAGAAAGTGGGGTTTGCCCTCACGAAAGCTTAGGAGCTAAATAAACAATTTTTTCCCAGTTGAGTCTTTCTTAACATCATTCAATATATATATATATATATATATATATATATATGCATATATACTACTAGATTTACGCTACGCGTGTCAACTGTCTTCCGTCCATCTGTCTGTCACACAATTGGATAAAATGTAGAGGTCCACTTCTTAAAAGTATATAATATTTAGTCCCACGATATTGCTTGCTGAATCAAGACGATGTATCACGAATACGTCAAAAGGCTAGAGTTTTTCTTTTTCCTGTTGCAAAAGACTATGTTGGTATATTGGCTGGGGCAGGGAGGAAGAACGAGATACGACGACGAGAGGCAAGGGTGGGAAAAAAGAGGCATAAATGAAAATGTGCCATCATCAAATCAATATTGAGAATATCCTCTTGTATCGTCTGCGAAGGGCCGAGTACTGTCCTAGTCACTATTAACTAGTACAGGTACCTGACGCTTATCTGACGGTAGGAGTGGATGTTCTCTTATCATCTCTCGTCTTTACCTCTTACCTCCCGCCAACGAATCATGATCCTCCTTAATAAAGCCACCCTACTCCTGTCCTTTCCTTATTCATGATCTCTTTTATTTGACGTCCCTAATGAATGGTTTGTTATCCCCAGGAAAGCCCCAGCCTCATTTCTCCGTGTCGGTGATACAACATATGATGTTGTGGGCTCGTTTTACGCCATATTTTGGAGAGCCACCGTTCGAATTCTTGCTTTTCAAATAGTGATGAGCGTGACGGACTATAGGCGGACACACTCATAACGAAAGGGTCGTCTGTAATGACAACGATTATGAGCAAAGTCTATGCTAAATTAGCTACGACTATAAAGTTTATTTAGCCTTCTCAAACTCACCAACATTATTGATACTGTTATGGAACTTTGCTATAAATGGATTAATACGTGTCCAATTGAAGAGAAGTCATATTGCATCGTTATAATAAAGATGGGGTTGTTGCCTACAGATTGAACAGTATAACGTCTTCCCATTTAATCATTATTGTGAATTGGATCGATTGAGATAAACAGAATTGCAATGATTACGCACTCATTTGTGAGCATTACGCACTCATTTGTGAGCATTACGCACTCATTTGTGAGCATTACGCACTCATTTGTGAGCATTACGCACTCATTTGTGAGCATTACGCACTCATATGTTAACATTACGCACTCATTTGTTAACATTACGCATTCATTTGTTAACATTACGCACTCATTTGTAAACGTTACGCATTCATTTGTCAACATTACGCACTCATTTGTTAACATTACGCACTCATCTGTCAACATTACGCACTCATTTGTTAACATTACGCATTCATCTGTCAACATTACGCACTAATCTATTAAATTTACGCACTCATCTGTTAACATTACGCACTCATCTGTCAACATTACGCACTCATCTATTAAATTTACGCACTCATTTGTTAACATTACGCACTCATCTGTCAACATTACCTACTCATCTGTTAACAACAAATTTTTCTTGTTGTACTGTTATTCCATCATGGGAGGGGGATGGAATATATGGGATGCCTCAGCAAGAGAAGAATGTACTGAAAAATATTAAGGAAGAAAGTGACAAGGACATTCCAATCTTCAATTTACAAATATTACAATCGAAGGAGCCCTTTTGTGTCCCTACATCATCACTAGTATTAGTGCGAATTGAAAAGTTGTCGTACCTTTAGAAGTGTCACAAAGTGTGCGGTGTAAAAATTATAATTATGTGCTGTATCCTAAGAGTTGGAGCACGAACGTTATGAGTGTGCGTCATGAGAGTGCGTTATGGGGGTGCGTTTTGAGCGCAGGTTAAGGATGTACGTTAAGGGTGTACGTTACGAGTGTATGTTTTGGGTGAACCGGATGAGTATACGCTCTGAGTGTAAGTTTTGAATGTACGTTATGAGTTTACAATATGAGTGTACGTTATGAGTGTACGTTATGAGTATACTTTATGAGTGTACGTTATGAGTGTACGTTATGGGTGTACGTTATGAGTGTACGTTATGATTTGTATTTGTATCTGCTTCCAGATTCCACCGGAGTCCCAACGCTGTACGTTATGAGTGCACGCTATGAGTGTACTTTAACAGTGCACGTTATGAGTGAACGTTATGAGTGAACATTATGAGTGTTAGGGGATGTGCTTTTCGTGATAAATTTATCGGGAACATGGCAACCATGCCAATTGACATGATCATCATAAAACTTCTCAACATCAGAGAGGTAACGATTCATAAATGATCAAAATATGTTGTATCTTAGAGATAACAGTTGCTCTTTGATTTTGAGCTGAACCGTAATGATCACGGAGGCCGATAACTCAGTATTATTTCGTCAAATAACATTTCTTTTGAGAGAAAGAACATGATACCTGTGATGAACCTTATTCCAGCCTCGCAACGCTTATCCGAGTTCTCAAAATTGTAAAGCAATTATTACCAGCGATGTTTGTTGCAGTAAAATAAGTTCAAGAAATACAACGTTACTTGGTCTAATAAAACATTTACGGGAGTTTCTGTTTCAAATAAATATAACAATGTTTATAGAATAAATAGGTAATTTGTTTAACGAAGACCATGTTTTCTCCGTGACCTTGCACTGTGCATGATAGCACCTAGAGCAAAACTCACGCTGGAAACTTTACGGAGGTGTTGAACCTCTCAAGAAGAGCAGTCGTCGGTAATGGTCTTGAGCATAGACACAGCCTTCTTCGTGATTGATTCCTTGTATGGCCACAGGTATTGGTATAGATCGATGAGAATTTTTTTGTACACTTGTATGATTAGACCTGCACCCCCTCCCCCTCCCCCCCTCGACACCCCCCCCCCCCTGGATTGACTTACCGTCTGCAGACAAATCTGCAGGGTATCTCCTCTCGTCTCACTATGAGTGTGTCCCAACAAGGCTTTCCTGCAAGTCGCTAAAATGTGCATCTATATTCTCATAGATGACAATAAACAGTGAACGAGCTGACAATGCAGGCCTTTGATGATGTCACGCGGCTGTCACTTAGATTTATTTTCCTTCATAATCCATGCTAATTAAAATGAACAGCCATCTTTCCTGATTCTATATGGCGAGGTGAAGAAGAACTCTCTCCATGGGGGCGGTTGTCTTCTGTTACTCATTCATATCAATCACCCGATGTATAGCAGATATTCGAGTAGTCACTAAGCGCAACATCTTCGTTTATAAATTTGGGTGCCATAATCTCAACATTTTAGAATCATGTGTAAATCTTGGTTTGATTTATGGCCAGCAGCCGTCCCTTTCATTGGGTAAAATTGCGCTCACATTTATTCAAGCTAAGAGGGATTCTTGTAAAAAGTTCCTGTAACAATCAACACCAAGTACCGTATTTAGTACACACGGGTGAGGACAAAATACATTTCACTGTTGTTCGTTGACTTGTGTTTATTTTTTACGTTGATTTTACCATTCGCTTGCAATATTTAGTGATTAAATGGAGCACACAGAACGGTTTCGCTAACTCAAGCCACAGTATCATACAGTTCACATATCCAATGCCCAATCTCTACATTAAAGAAAAACTCCCCATCATTTCATGTGTGCAGCACAATCCTTTTATCGCTATTAGACAACAACTAAAACCAGCCCATTTCAGGAGTTTCCTCCACCTTTGGCTACAACAACGTACCACAACGAGCCTACATTGCAACACCCTCCCTTGCCAACAGTTGCAGTCGTGTATAAGAATAAATCAAGGAGGTTAGTCCCGCCTCGTTTGCTCTAGAGTGATAAACATGGTGAATCTACAATGAACATTTAGCTTCTCAGCGAGACGATCACTACGTTAGTCAAGAAAATATGCTTCAAAATTCCAGTTTGCTGTGCATTTTATTCTGACCAATCTCTCTCCTTATTCCCCTGTCAGAAGCAAGCCTGATGCTGTTCCCCAACGGGCGTCCCGGGTCCGTGGTGGTGGGGTTGGGGGTAGGACTCTCCGTCACGGTGTCGCTCGTCGCATGGACATGGTACCGTCGGCTGCAGGAAGAGGAGGTGCTGGAGTGAGTAGGGTTATTAGCGTGATACATTTAGAATGCGAGATGGAAACGAGGCATTTACGTCTGACGTAGTAGCTGTCATGCTGCTGGAGTGTGCTACTCTAGTAGCATGATACCCTATGGAGGGGGAGACAACTCCCACACCAGCTATTGACGCAACCGCTCTGCTGCCTAGTCATGCCATATTTATTCGTAACTCATGCTGCCGGCCACACTGAGTGACGAGACAGATGTTTGATGTTAGTGTGGTCTCGACGGCAAGTCACATCATCTGAGGTGCGTTCAGTAAATTTATTAAGCAGTTATGCTCAGACAACTATCTCATCAGAATCAAGCGTCTAGTAGGTTGGGCAGGCCATTACAAACTATCCACAATGTTGCCAAACAATAAGGAGTAGTCTGATGCGTATGCATTGATAGACAGTGATCTGATGACCAGCATTCCTGCAGATGGGAAGAGGTGGGGACAGTGGAAGAGCTGATCATGTTCCCCATCAAGTCTGGCGGAGGCTACAATGTGCAGAGTGGAGAGGCGACCAACTACGGACTGGTGGTGGATGATGTCGCGGACAGGTGAGCCAATCACTGACACTTATACCGACGTCACGGTTAGAGGTGAGCCAATCAATGACACTGATAACGGCATCACGGTGACAGTTGAGCCAATCAATGACACTTATACCGACGTCACGGTGACAGTTGAGCCAATCAATGACACTTACACCGACGTCACGGTTACAGGTGAGCCAATCAATGACACTGATACCGGCATCACGGTGACAGTTGAGCCAATCAATTACCCTTATACCGACGTCACGGTTACAGGTGAGCCAGTCAATGACACTTATACCGACGTCACGGTGACAGGTGAGCCAATCAATGACACTTATACCGACATCACGGTGGCAGGTGAGTCAATCAATGACATTTATCCTAACATCACGGTGACAGGCGAGACAATCAATGACCCTTATACCGACGTCACGGTGACAGGTGAGCCAATCAATGACACTTACACCGACGTCACGGTTACAGTTGAGCAAATCAATGACACTTATACCGACGTCACGGTTACAGGTGAGTCAATCAATGACACTCATACCGACGTCACGGTGACAGGTGAGCCAATCAATGACCCTTATACCGGCATCACGGGGACAGTTGAGACAATCAATGACACTTATACTGACGTCACGGTGGCAGTTGAGCTAATCAATGACACTTATGCCGACGTCACGGTGACAGGTGAGCCAATCAATGACACTTATACCGACGTCACAGTTACAGGTGAGCCAATCAATGACACTTATACCGACATCACGGTGACAGGTGAGCCAATCAATGACCCTTATACCGACGTCACGGTCACAGGTGAGTCAATCAATGACATTTATCCTAACATAACGGTGACAGGTGTGCCAATCAATGACACTTATACCGACGTCACGGTTAGAGGTGAGTCAATCAATGGCACTTATACCGACGTCACGGTCACATGTGAGACAATCAATGACCCTTATACCGGCATCACGATGACAGGTGAGCCAATCAATGACACTTATACCGACATCACGGTGACAGGTGAGCCAGTCAATGACACATACCGACGTAACGGTGACAGGTGAGCCAATCAATGACACTTAGAAAGACGTCACGGTGACAGGTGAGCCAATCGATGACATATACCGACGCCACGGTGACAGGTGTGTCAATCAATGACACTTATACCGACGTCACGGTTACAGGTGAGCCAATCAATGACACTTATAAAGATGTCACAGTGACAGGTGAGCCAATCAATGAAACCTATACCAACGTCACGGTAACAAGTGAGTCAATCAATGACCCTTATACCGACGTCACGGTAACAAGTGAGCCAATCAATGACACTTATACCAACGTCACGGTGACAAGTGAGCCAGTCAATGAATCTGATATCTCAATTAATATCCTGTCGATGACAGGTGACTCTGACCTCAGATAATGTACATCTTGTGATGCACTAGAGAGGGAAGGTTATCATAAACACGTTTTCTGAATTTCAGTTAGAAAGGAGAGTAGTTGCTGGCATGATTACTAAATACTAAATATAAAAAATAACATGAGCAATTACTATAGATTGCTATCGAATTCGCAGCGGCTATTGATGTTTGATATCCTACACAGATCCTTTGTGGTGATGATGATGTCGGCCAGCAAGCCGACTCACGTGACCAGTGGGATGGCTCCCCTCTTGTGCACCCTCATCCCCAAGTTGGAGGGAGGGATGCTCACCTTGAAGCCTCTCGTGGGGGACCCAATCAGCGTCAACTACCACGAGGCAATGCTAAATGAGCCCGTCAGGTTTGAGTGAGTCCAAATGGTAGTTAGTTAGAAAACAGCTGTTGGAATTAGACCGTAAGGTCCGAGTGAGTCCAAAGGATAGTTGGTTTGAAAACAGCTGATGGAATTAGACCGTAAGGTCCGAGTGAGTCCATAGGGTAGTTAGTTAGAAAACAGCTGTTGGAATTAGACCGTAAGGTCCGAGTGAGTCCAAAGGATAGTTGGTTTGAAGCCAGCTGTTGGAATTAGACCGTAAGGTCCGAGTGAGTCCATAGGGTAGTTAGTTAGAAAACAGCTGTTGGAATTAGACCGTAAGGTCCGAGTGAGTCCATAGGGTAGTTAGTTAGAAAACAGCTGTTGGAATTAGAGCGTAAGGTCCGAGTGAGTCCAAAGGATAGTTGGTTTGAAGACAGCTGTTGGAATTAGACCGTAAGGTCCGAGTGAGTCCATAGGGTAGTTAGTTTGAAAACAGCTATTGGAATTAGACCGTAAGGTCTGAATGAGTCCAATAGGGAGTTAGTCTACAATCAGCTGAAGGAAACAGAGCCCGCCAGGTTTGAGAGCGTACGACTAGCAGGAAATCAGAAAACCGCTGTAGGAAACAGTGTTTGTCAGTTTCAAAAACGCCCATATGGGAGGGGGTTTGCAACAGGCGATGGAAACAGAACCCATCACGTTTGAACAGTGGCAGCTGGTGGAAACAGAGACCGCTAATGTTGAGTAAGTCCATTGGGTATTGGGCTTAAAACTATTGGTGAAATCAGAAGGTTTGTGGCCTAGAAAAACGAAATGGTATGAGGAACAGTGCTCGTCAGGTTCGATCTCGCCAATAGAGTAAGCGATTTTATTGCAGATGACTCTAACTGAGACAGGCAGGCTTGTGTGCGTCCAAGAAGATGGGGATTTAAAACCGCCTGTAGAAGCAGTCAGTCAGGTTTGAGTAAGTTCAAAAGGAAAGTCCAATTTGAATGACGTTCAGAAACAGCTAATGAAATTAGGGCGTGTCAGGTTTGAGTGAATCTGAAGGGGAGGAGATTTAAGAACAGCTGATTATAATAAAGACTGTCAGGTTCGAGCGAGTCCAAGGGGAAAAGGTTTGAAAACAGCAGATCGAAACAGCTGTATGATTTGTGTGCGGATGAAAGTAAGAGGTAGAAGGCGGTTGATGAGAACAGGTACGTCCAGTTAGAGTGAATCTAACGAGGAGGGGGTTGGAAAAACAGATGAAAAAATGCCACCCGTCAGGTTTGAGTGAGTCCAAAGAGCAGAAGGTTTGAAAACAGCTGATGGCAAGAGAGCCTGTCAGATTTGAGTTGGTTCAAAGGGTTGGAGGTTAATAACAGCTGATGGGAACCGAGCCCTATAGTGAGTACAAAGAGTAGGAGGTTTTAAAAAGAGTTGCAAACAACAGGGCTCGATTTTTTTATTTAGAGAGTCCAATAGTTAGGAGAATTTAAAAATACTAATGGAAACAGAGCCCGTTCGGTTAGAGTGATTCCACAAAGGAGAATGTTTAAAAACATATGACGAAAAAAGAGCCCGTCTGGTTTGAGTGAGTCGAAAGGGTAGTTGGGTTCGAAACAGCCTATATTAATAAATCCCGTTTGCTTTGAGTGAGTTCAAAGTGAAGGAGGTTTAAAGGCACCAGGAGGTTTAAAAACAGCTTTCTGATACAGAGCCCTTCCTATTAGCTGATAGAGACTAAGCCCGTCAGGGTTGAGTGAGTTCAAGGAGTAAGAGATCCAGAGGCAAATGATGGAAAAGTACCCCTTTGCTGTTCAAATGAGCCTCAAGAGTAGGGGGCTTCAAAAGTTGATTCGGTGATTCTAAAGTGAAGTATGTTTAGAAACAGCTGATGGGAATAGAATCCGCTGTGTTTGTGGGAGTTCGAAAGATAGGAGGCTTAAGAACAGCTGATTCATACAGAGCCAGTCGATTAGAGTGAGTTAAAAGGGTAGAAGATATAAAAATAACTTATTCAAAAAGAGCCCTCTGGTTAGAGCGAGTCCAAAGGGAAGAAGGCTTAAAAACAGCAGATTTGAAAAGAGCCCGTCCGGCAACATTGAATGCGCAGTTGATTAGTTTTGAAATGCTGACAGAAACAGAGCCTATCCCGTTAAAGGGAGTCCAAAGGAAATGCGATTCTAAAATGCTTTTGGGAATGGCACCCGTCCTCTTAGACTGAGTCCAAGGGGTTAAACACCGGATCGAAACAGAGACCCTATTTGAGTGAGTCCAAAGGGTTGGAGGCTTAAAAACATTTGATGAAAACAGTCTCCGTTCGGTTAGAGTTAGCCGAATGGGTAGGTGGCTTCTAACAGCTGATCGAAACAGCCCCTGTTCGAGTGAGTCCACAGAGTAGGAGGCTTCTATCAGCTGATCGAAACAGCCCCAGTTCGAGTGAGTCTAAAGAGTAGGAGGCTCAAATTGCTGATCGAAAAGAGCACCTGCTCGAGTGAGTACATTCATTGGGTTAGTCCAAAAATCATCTGATGGAAACAGAGCCTGTCTGGTTAGAGTGAGTTCAAAGAGTAATGGGCTTATAACACAATTGACGGAAACTGAGCCCTTTCGATTTGAGTTATTTCACAGGGTAGGTGGCTTAGAAACGGCTGACCGAAACAAAGGCCATTAGGTTGAAGTGCGTTCAAAAGTTAAGAGGCCTATAACACCTTATCGAGACCGAGCTCCTGTTTGTGAGAGTCCAAACGGTATAAGGCCTAGAAACAACTGACTGAAACAGAGCCCATCGGGTGCGAATGACGTTTCGTGGGTTTTCCGTGATTCGTCGTACGTCAAACTATGCCGTTGAATGCCGATATTGACCCGTCGGTGCTGTGATCGAAAATGGGCCCATCGGATTTGAGTGTGTAGAATGGGTAGGGAAATGCATTATATCCACGTCCGTGATTGTTTCTAAGTGAGATAATAACTCTCCCTATCATTCTTGTAGCTCACCATCTCTGATCATATCGAAGCAATACCACACCTCTACGAAAGGCATGCTACACACCTGCCTTATCATGCATTCGTTATCTCACCCGTCTGCTATCTCTGTTCACAACAGAGCGAGACCTAACCTGCCATACTGTTCATTTGTCGACACGCACCGTCTCTCCATATCGATAATTTCAAAAAGTGTACCCACTTTCTTTACCGTGTGTACATCTATACACGCACCTTATCTCCGACCCCATAACAGGTTTAGAGGCCACCAAGCTTCGGGGTGGGACTGCGGTGACTTAGTCGCGAATTGGCTCTGCGAAAACATGTACAAAAACTCGTCACCGGACTGTAGACCAAAGGTCCGCCTCATGTATGTGGGCGACCCGGAGAAGCTGGGACGTCCGGCGCAGAAGCCTCCCATTTTCCCCTTCAAACAATTCAGGAAAGGAGATATGGTAAGAACTTTTCAGTTTCATTTTGCTTAGATTAACATTTACGAAGCTCTTTATTTTACTTTTATGTGGAGTGGCATAATATTGAATAGAATTGTATTTTTCTTTCCTTTCGGGTACAGCTAAGAAATAAACGTGAGTATAACTATACTTCATTGATAAAGCATAATGACGTGACAATAATCTTAGCGCTTCACGAATTGAAATGTGTAATAAAACGTAAAAATGTGTTGTATATCATTTTATCGATTTACCCAAAACATTCCTATTGAAACATACCGAATGATAAAAGACGAGAGGTACAAACTTTGACAGTAGGTAAAAGCACCCAAAATAAACCCTTGGTCACGTTTATTAAAATACTCTATGCTACCTAGTTCTCCAAATACTGAGGGGTCAAGTTTCAACTTGCAAGCTAAATTGTAAAGGAAATTTAACCTATAAATCTGTCAATATCGCATTTCTTGGAGATCATGCATTAGTTCATTCCATGACCTAGCTCCTTGAAGCTCACAGTTTTACATAGCCGGCGAAGTAGGTATGTAAACATTTGGAGGCCAGGCGCAACCCGGCCGGGAAAACATCCTTGGAACAATTTAGTAGCCAGTTTGATGTTACCATCGACCACGCCATTTGCCAGGTGCACATCTGCCATATCTTCTTGCGACAAAACAGCCATGTTGTGTAAGTTTAGAAGAGAAATTCATTTACAATTAAAAAGCTTGTTAGTTGAAATTTGACACCTCAGTATCTGGAAAATTAGGTAGCTTAGTGTTTTCTGGTCATCGTGAATAAGTGTTTTTCTTTTGGGAGCTTCTACCTACTGTCAAAGATTTTTTTCGCGTTTTCAATTCCCTGTAAATGTGAATAACACATTTGACATATAAATAAAGTTTTTTTATGAACAGAGTACTGGAGCTATTTTTGACAATTAGCTCTTTCAAAATTACTGAACTCATTTTCTTCCAGAAATTTTTACTCGGGAGTCTATTTGTTACGGAAAATTACCAAGTCATTTTTTCTGTAGGATAAATGTCATCCAAAAAATAAACAATATTTCCGCTTATTTTTGCTCCTCAGCAAATATACCACGATGCATGCGCCTTCTGTCTGACGTCATCGTCTAGCCTGGACGACCTGAACAATAAACTGACTTCACCGGTCAAGATGACGCAGATGCGGCCCACCATCGTCGTTAAGGGACGAATAGCCTTCGAGGAGGACCTGTGGGCTTACGTCAGGATCGGCACTGGGGAAGGAACCGTACAGTTTAGGACGCTGAAGCCGAGAGAGGCGTAAGTGAAAAGTTACAAGGAGTTACAAGAAATTAGCGATTCAACGAGGAAATTCTAAGAATAATTTAAATTAACTTTAAAATTACATTCCCGGAGCCTCCCCAAAAGGGAGCTCACCCTGTGTAACTCTCTTTCCAGTCACTTAATCGTTCCTGCTGCTTGATTGTGCGCTGCAGAGCAGTTCGGGATCCTATAACTCTTTCGGGGTCTCTGTACCCCCTTACCCTATCGCTATGAAGGGGGGGGGGGCGCAGTGTGACTAGATGCCTTAGACTTGGCTGTCCCTGCTCTACCGGAGACCGGTGTGTTAGGATTAGGACCTCTCCTGCCACACTGTGCTGGATCTTAGAGAAAACCTGTGAGTTTACATCCGGACCGGTACCGGGGATGGAACCGCGTAGTTAAGAAAATGTTCTAATTTATTTATAACAACAGGAAATGGAACGGTTTAGCTATTTATCGGCGATTTATGTAAAACTTATCGAGCCGCGACTTAAACGTTTCGATTGTATTGCTGTTTACAACTTCCGCTGGAAGTTTGTTCCATTCTTCGACAACTCTATACGTAAAGAAATTGCGCGTGATGTCGAGTGAGAAACGTTTCCCAACGATTTTGTATCCATTGTTCCTAGTCACTCCGTTTGTATCTAGA
>SDVV010026855.1:0-12196 GCA_016164225.1 Gammarus roeselii | reverse complement strand
GCGTTCCACTTGTGAGGAGCCCCATTGGCTTGGCGCCCACTTCGTTAACACCTAACTTTGGGTCTGTCTCAGAGTGTTGATTCAGGCAGTGGAATTCACTGGGAATGTTTCCATATTTTACGGAGGTTTCTGTAATTAAACCCCATTACCAATATTGTGCGTTAAGTTGGGCTAGGTTGGGTCAGGCGGAATTTGTTTATTTTAACTTTTGTTTGGTCAAGTTAAGCTAGGTTTGGTTAATTTGGAAGTAAATGAAACACGTCCGGGATGGGACACAGTTATTTCATCAGAGAAGTCTTCCTATACGCCCGTCGATGTGATCTCCATGGAGACGAATGAAGCGCTAAAGTCACGGTTCACCAAGCAAGCTCAGACGCATCAGCAGGGATCTTTTCAAACATTAGCGCCTTCGGCCAGTAGCTGTTACGCCAGTAGAGGAAGCTGTGAAAACATTAGTTGCTTGAAAATAACGAATGATAAAAAATAGCTGTTATGATAAACATATCGAAAGCGCTGTCATAAAAATGTTAGTGGTCTCATGTGAAGATGTTTAAAATAGTAAGTCTACAGATGTCAACCCCTCCGTTCCTTACTTCTACGTCAAAACGCGGGTAGCTAACCCCTAAATCTAATCTTATCTAGTCTTGTTTAGTGATTAAAGTATCCCTCTCAGCCCAGTTATGGTGCCCTTCTTTTACATTCTATCTGCTGCAATGTCCAATGACACCCTTTTCCGGGGCATAGTCCCCAAAAGAATCTGCTGAAATTATTTTGATATTTCATTACGGAAATATAGAGGTCATTTCCATGACGGTAGCCTGAAGAAGATCCTACTGGACAACCATACGAGACGCACTTATAGAGGAAATAGACCATCCGGTAAGTACAAATAAAAATGAGCGAAGCATGTGAGCCAAAAGGGGAAAAAATTATTTACTAACTCTGTGTGGCAGCTTTACATAGATTGTCACGTTAGTTATCATAGCTGATACCCATACACCTACTATATAAGGTCTTCAAGGTTTTCATCGATTGCATTGGCTTAGCAATTACCACAGACTGAACATGATGTTGGGCAAAGTATGACTAAGATCATTAAAAAAAATCGCTGTTGATGTCAAAATAGTGCCAGACACTTCACTTTCTTCTATTCCCAGTATTAGCAAGATACAGTCGGCTCTATCTTTCAACATTATTCCTTTCCGATCGCATATACAAACTTTTTATCCAATATTTCAAACTTTCAAAAGAAGAGTTGCTGAAGTTATCCGCCCATTGATTACTGTCTGCGGCCGGAGAACTGCAAGTCTGAGCCATGAAATACTCCTGATAAAATGAACGTTCTCTAGCCATGAGGCTCACTGTAACCTTGCAGAAGTAGTTTACTGTAGGCACATTACGATATATGTTGATTATATCAGCGGATGTTACCACATTTTTAATCATTCAATTTAGATTTCCTTGGCTGAATTTTTGTTCACAGGCAGAAAGAAGGATATATAATAAATTTATTTGAAAGTTGGTCAATATCAGTAATTGATATAGTCTTTCAAGACCTATTCACAAGGCAAAAAAATAATTATGTAGGGGGACACAAAGTCTATCGATCGTAATCTATCATGAAAGTCGACAGAGTATTCTTTTGAACTCGTGTATCACTCGACCCAGAATTTTGAGAATCAAAGACACATATCATATACTTTTAAAATTATTTTATTAGACTGATTGATGACGGGTTGTTTTAAACAACATAGCAACAAACTTACTGACGGTATGTCATGAGTGATCAGTTTGTTCAAGCAATCCAGAGCTGCAGCCATTCAAATATTATACAGTAACGTCCCATCCACCGGTCGATCCGGCATTGACAATTTTTTTACATTTTTTCTTGTTCTCCTAGACTTACACTAATAAAGTGGGTGAAATTACCGAATGTCATTTCTTTTCTTATTGGAACGTATCGTCTTTAACACAAGTGTCCACCACTGCCCTCAAATTTCTTTTATAGACCACTAATGTATGTAAAAAATCAGCCAGCCCTGCTACGAGTGCCCCTTACTGCCCCACTGCTCATGCAAGTCTTCCATCGCACCATGAAGCAACGTGCCAGCAAAGTGTTTCCACGCCCACTTCTCATGAGACGTGATCGTTACCTGTACAAACTGCCTCCGGCCACGACTAGACTTTATCATCCGCTACGCTCCGGCAATCATCTAAGCTGACATGTTTTCGCCAACTCTAATAGGGATATAGGATGGTGTTGTGATAGTCACTCGCACTTCATGCAAGCATGAGGATGTTATGATACATTTACCTGCGCTCCTTGTGAAAGGAGAGGGTTTCTTGATACAGTCAATCACACTACTTAGAATAGGGGAGGGTGCTGTGATCGTTACTTGCACTCCTTGTGAAAGTAAAGGGTGTCATGATGCAGTCACTCACACTCCTTAGAATAGGGGAGGGTGCTGTGATTGTTACTTGCACTCCCTGTGAAAGGAGATGGTATCTTGATACAGTCACTCACACTCCTTAGAATAGGAGTGTGAGTCACTTGCACTACTTGCAAATGGGCACTGAAAACAAGTGACTGGTAATGTTAATATAAAGCGTGTGTCAAACACGTTGGAGATTGCAAGATGAAATAACTGTATGGAGAAGAGTCGTCTTTCGGTTATTTTAATCCAAAACATTATTCACCGTTTGTGTTGATAGCTATTCATCTTGAATTCACTATGCCCAATTGAGAAAATTTGGAATGATCAGCCTTCTTGATCTAACTTGTTTATAAGTAATGTCTACACATTGCTTATGCCCTCATATCCTATTGCACTGACAACCACCATCAGTCTCATTCTCTTGAATTGCCAGCTTATGTTGGCCATTATCATTGCACCAGCTCTGGCTTACTGGCCACATCTGAGCCAAGCGGGAAAGAAATGAGATGCATGACAAAGTTATTTTAGCTTAGCAGCCTCAACGCACATTAATAACAATGCCCCTTGACCTCTTGTAATAATTCACTCAGGACTAGGCAGTGAGCTTGACTGCCGCACTAATTTCTAATTTGCTCAGATGCTGATGCTTTGTTTCCCGTGCCGTCCTTGCTAGGGCTCTGCGGCGGAAATCATTCCATTCTTGTTAGGCATTAAATCGCGGCAACGCACGAGAGCGGGGAAGGGGAAACGAATAGCCAGGTTACAGAATAATAATTTAAAAATAATCTTACACTAAATATGTTGCCATTCTGCATTTTTTCCCAGATGATAGTAGGAAGCTTGTAAGGCAAATAAGTAAAAATTAATTGAAGTGCAATCAAATTACTAGCACCTAAACCAAGACAATAAAGACCTAACTCTAACCTCGTTATTGCACTCTCGTCGTTCCATTTGCTCATCCTTATTTTGAATTACCCACTTATGGATTTGGAATTACGTTTGAGCTTATACGTCAGCTGAATGACTATTGTTTATGAATTTGATATAATTTTATTCGTGATTTTGTATCAATTTACTATGAATATAATCCTTCGGCATGATGCCTATTTAGAGTTAATAGTTGGCATAATATGTACAGATGATATTCTAAATTATCTGTAAATTCCCTTCTTTAGGAAGTGTCCTTAACACTCAATAATGACGAACCTTAAATCTTGGTTGAATTGTGCTGAACTTCCATCCACCAAATCTTCCTCTGCCGTCCTTGTATTGAGGGTACCTTAGAAATTCTTGACGCATTGCTCTGCGTTTGAGACTGGAGCATCACTCATCAATAAGGGCTGAACATCATCGGTTCAAGAAGGTGATATAAACGTGACAAAGGCGGAACATCGTTGTTAACAGACGGTGATGTCATCGTGACGAAGGCGTAACATTATCGTAAAAGAATGGTGGTATCATCGGAACAAATGCGGAACATCATCGGAACAAGCGCGTGACCGAACATAATATCTGAATAATAAACGCCCTTGATCTCTCAAACTACAACGTTGAGGCTTAATGTACTAACAAAATCACTGTCACCAAGATCAACGGAATAATAGGAAGAGACATTTTTTTCTCCGCATCAAGTATTACATATTAATTTATGGCAGCAATTGCGAGCAATTGACTCTTGAATTACTAACATAGACTTCGGGTACCAATTCGATGGCAGGACCGCTGATGAATTCTTTGCATATCTTAGAGATGGGGTGGTGCAAGCAAGCAAGCGCTATATCCAAAAGAGGAAAGTACACCTATACAATTTCTCTTTGCTGAATAATGATGTTCAAGAGGCAGTTGCTAGCAGCAAGACATAGTACCAAGTGCACAAAATAATCCAACTCCAGAGTCAGAACAAGCGAATGAGCGGGATGGTAGAGGAGTGAAGAATTGTCAAAACCACAAAGAGGAACAAGGGATAAAATGTTGCAAAATTTGCCGAGTGCCATCCAAAAGAGTTACACGCATATGTGAATTGAAGGTTTCTACACTATTTTGTAGAGGGCCAATACTGTCACGTGCTGTTCGTGACAGCATGGGCCCTCTACAAAATAGTGCAGGAGATCTAAAATTTTCGTGGCAGACATGTATAACATACTCAACGAATCCTTTGCACCGTCTTCACAGATAAAACAATCAAGGCAACCGCTAGAAAAAAATCATTTTCTCGTTGAAGAAGTAGATGAAAAACTCAGCAACTTAAATATTTACAAATCTGCAGGACCAGATGATCAGCATCCGAGAATATTATGGAACCTATCCGTAAGCATAAGCTGTCCACTGACTGATGTCTTCAACAGGTCTACGACTAGTGGAATTAATCCAGGTGATTAAAAAACAACAGACATCACGACCATATCCCAGAAGGGCAGTAGGCAAGAGTCAGGAAACTATAAACGGATCAGTCTCGCATCTGTGGTCGGCAAAACCTTGGAAAGATTGATAAAAGTTTGGATAACATGTCACCTAGAGAGAAACCACCTCAACTCATTAAACCCAACACAGCTTCATTAGCAAACTTAGCTGCCTGTTCGATCTCCTCGACTTTTTCAATAAGGTCATTGAGATATATGTTGCAAACAAAGCTGTCGACCTTATTTAGATTGACTTTTAAGATGCATTTGATAAGGTCCCCAATGAACGCTTAATAAAAAAGTTTAGGCATTTGGCATAGCTAGAAACGTGACCAGGTGGCTTCGAAATCGGCCAACGGGTCTCAAGCAATGGGTCGATGTCGACCAAGGACAAAGTCAGTGGGCTGCGGTAACATTTGGAGTACCCCAGGGCAGTGTTCTTGGGCTCTTCCTTTGTATAATCTATATAAATAACCTCAACACCAAAATTTGTAGCAAGTTATCACAATTTTCTGACGACACTAAACTCTGCCACAAAGCGTACAGTGAGCATGTAATAATAAATTGATGACTAGTCTGATACATGGTAATGGAACTTTAAAATTGAAAAATGCACTATCAGACACATTGCATCGCACAGTAGAAATTCTACTTATGTGATGGCCGACCAGCATATGACTGAAATCGATTAACAACGAGATCTTGGGGTATTGATAACCAAAGATCTCAAACGGAAGAACCAAGTGGAAGCGAAGCTTGCTACAAGAAAGGCAAGAGAGTTCTTGGCTTTATATCCATAAAGTTCCCCTACAAGTTCAGGGACATCGTGCTTCTGTTATATACTTCACTCGTCAGGCTTCAAATGGAATTTACAGTACAACTGTGGTTCAGTCACCTAAGATGGGATATTAACAAGATGGAACGCTTCAACGACAAGCAACAAAAATGATTCCAGAACTACGAAAGTAGACATGTCCGCAACGACTCGACGAACTTGAACCGATATCACTTGAAAGAAGACGACTTAGAAGTCGGTTAATATAAGCCCTGAGGGCATGTTTGATCGAAATTATAGACCCAAGGAACATAAATAAAGGAAAAAATATGCAGGTAAAACAATTCTGAACATCAGTAGCCGAGAATTGATTTCCAATCAGATACCAACAATTTAGAACCGTTTACCACATGATGTTGTTGACAGTAATAACGTTAACACCTTTAATCATTTCCTCG
This sequence comes from Gammarus roeselii, assembly GCA_016164225.1. NCBI lineage: Eukaryota > Metazoa > Arthropoda > Malacostraca > Amphipoda > Gammaridae > Gammarus > Gammarus roeselii. The sequence goes on along the minus strand of SDVV010026855.1, from coordinate 6,129 downwards.
ACAAACACTGAGAGTTGACAGACACTGCCATCGAAGGTGGTCACAACCTCAGTTGAAGCAGTCAGCTCCCGGCACCCCATGAACTGAGGGTATCTCATCTCGGCTGGGCTAGTTGTACTGCAAGTTAAATTTTGGAGTAACGCTAGAATGGAATCTTAAGCCCATCCCATGCCTACTACTACTACTACTACTACTACTACTACTACTACTACATGCAATAATGCTGAAGGGATTGCGCAAGCCAGTAAGCAAGATGATACGCGGAGCCGATATTATATTGTGGTTCTGTCGTCCACCACTCAACGCCACTCCTGACGCTTACTTCTGTTAGGTCCATCTACGAAGCACAGTCCCGCACCAACGTTTGGCCGCTAGATGGTCCCATAGGAAAAAGCGGCTGTCAACGACTTCCACGAATAACAGCACAATTTTTAAAGGCTCTCGTTATCATGTCCCACCTTCAACACATGGGTTTAATTAGCTGTATCATGCTAATCTTCCAATGACCTGCCAATTTGCACTCCTGGCATGCTCGTGACAGGTCTCTCATGACATAAACTTGTTAAATGTTTCGCTCGCAAACTTCTTGATTTTATTTGATAAAAGTCCGTTTAAGTTATGAGAAGTTTAATTAAGGATCATGTCTGCAGAGGAGACGAAAGACCAGAGAGGTTACGGCTTACATCTTTGGAGCAACAGCTGTTGTTTACATCCTCAGGTTATAGGTTACCACTGGGTGATACTAGTGCTGTGTCAAGAAGAATGGTTACTCGTACAGATCTACCTTGTACAATAGAAAACGAAAAAATTACCATCGTTGATATTCAACTATGAAATAAACTAGACTTTCTAAACTAGCAATTAAAATTTATAGGGATGTTCAGCAAGGTTATTTGTCTGTCTCGCCTCAGAGGTGATAAACGAATTTTGCAAGCCAAATTTCAAACTAAGACAATCGTATTGCCAGAAGTTTTATTTTTAATTATTAATCTGAAATCTTTATGACACTCACAACATTACTTCCAGTCTTATTGTGTCGGACAACATTCCACAATCTACGAACCACTGCTATGGTGGCCGAGTGGATAGCAAACCCGACAGCAGCATCATCCTCTGGTGCTGCATGCTGTGAGTTCGAGCCTCGGCAAGGACTCTGCCGCCTTTCGGGGTAAGACTGCGAGTCTCTCTGTTTTCTGACTAAGGGAAACACATGTACGCCAACACATACAACTCAAAAGAAACTGTAACCGAACCATGCATCGTTGTGATTATGCATGGTGTTTAAATCATTGTTGCTTAATTTAACTGTTTGATGCCTTTTAAATATGGATTTCCAAAAAGACTCAGGCATCATGTACTTGGATATACCCAGTCAGAAATTATCCTCGTCATCGCAGATGATTATCCTCGGCACGCAATATTTATGAGCGATAACGGTCGTCTTGCTGTGTAACATTCAACTGCATACTCAATTGAAACGCCTTCAGTTCAACTCTTCGATTCCAGCCTCGTTGAATCGATTAATGTGGCCGATTGGAAGAAGAAAGCCACACAAGATCGCAGGGCGGAGGCGATAATGCCGTAGAAAATCATCATTGGAAATCAGTTACATACCGTCATAATTATAATCTAGTTCGTTAGGACTGCCAGCACTAACATACAATATCAGCAAATTTTCCGACGAAAATTTTTGATTGGGTATATTATACATTCTAGTTGGTCATTCTATAACGAGCTCATCTGGAAGTTTGATGCTGGATATACTTCACATAAACAATCGTGAAATAATCTTGTAACCACAAAAGGAGGATTTTGGCGCAATTTCGCACAGTCGGCGATGGGTGAAACAGACGCTAAAATCCCAATATCTAACCGTCATTTTTGTTTCATGGCATGTTATATTTTTTCGCGTTCCTTTTTTCATGTCACTGTAGAAACACATCTCCACAGTCGAATTTTAAACATCTATTTTGACAATATTCCATGAAAATGTCCGAACTCTTCACTCTATTTCCAATTATTTGATTGACAATGATTAAAAAATCTTTCCAGAAAAACAAAAGTATGAGTATTGTCGTTTTTTTTGTACGCGATACTTTAATACTTCATTAGAGTTTAGGGAAATTTATAAAAAAAAATGTCTTATATTGTCACTAAAAAAATTCTTTGATGCCTAGGTAGGTGAAAAAAAGTTGTTTTTTGTGATGATAAGACAATGCAATATGAGTGGTTGATGGCAAGGGGGGATAATACCTTATGAATGTTGGAGGCTAAAAGTAATTTTTCCCGAGTTTCTAACTCATTATTCCCTTACAGTCTATTTTCTTCATCTCAATATTCCTCTGCTCATTCATCTTCTCTTTCCACTGAAGAAGGACCTCCATGCTTTTATAGGTTACCAAGCCACAGGCAGCCCCTTCCTCCTACTGTCTCCTTTCCATGTATGCCACCAAACAGCAGCTCAGTGATAAGAACTTCCCTGAGCAAGAATATCTTAGCGTCTGGGTCAGGAGATCAATGGGGGAGGCTGTTTGTCAGGAGGGCCAGTGGGGTTAGGGTGGCCAACAGGGTCAGTGGGGGGGAGGGTGTTATCAGGAGGGTCAGTGTGGGCAAAAGGGGTCAAGGGCCACTGTCTTTTGTGACACAGGGCCAAGCTGTGTCTGCTACCTATTTGGTCAATGGCTTAAATTATAACTGAGGCTTTCCAGCACATTCGCACCCTATTGGAAATGGTAGCTACGAGATTAAAAGATGGAATTAGCGACCGAAAGTGTAATGAGATTGTAATACTTAATGGGATAGAATTAGTGGACAAGAAATTGTTATTTCAAAGGAGGCAAGTTGATTTCATGGATATATTAGTTCTTGAAGGCTTTCGGGATGTCAAACACTGGAAATCTTTGTTCAAAAATGAAGAACGTGCGCAGCACTGATGCCGATCTTCTTGTTGGGAGAGCAAACGGCTCCTCGCCATCACACAGTAACAATAATGACTGCGGCCGAGGTGTTGTTCGGTCGATCAACTGGGGCAGAGATAGGGGAGGATTGGTCAATCTATTGCTGATAGAGTTATAGCACAATTGGAAGGATAACACGACAATCGTATCAAGGGTAGTGCCACGACCGACTGTTCGTTCCTTTATAGCATTCCTGCTGTCTAAAAAGTCGTGAAATGGAAGCGTGGTGACAAACTCACAAAAACATGCACGTGGCGTATCAACCTCAAAGTGAGTGGCCAGAACAGGCCTTCGTTCTTTTTCCAGAGATCTTTCTATTGACACTGAACTGCTTTTAGTGGAAAGTAAAGTCATCGATGTGTGGAAATGCAGACGTTCGTGTTTTGTTTTTGACACGCCAATTTGTAGGACTGAAAGGACGAGGATATAGTAACTTAGATTCAGTATTTATTCCCGAGGATGGTATCTCCACGTTACATTTATTTACGAATGTTCGCGGCATGAACAGAACTTGCGTCTAATCTTGCTTGTCCCTGCTTTGTGTTGCGTCTAATCTTGTTTGTCCCTGCTTTGTGTTGTGTCTAATCTGGCTTGTCCCTGCTTTGTGTTGTGTCTAATCTTGCCTGTCCCTGCTTTGTGTTGTGTCTAATCTTGCTTGTCCCTGCTTTGTTTTGCGTCTAATCTTGCTTGTCCCTGCTTTGTGTTGTGTCTAATCTTGCTTGTCCTGTTTTGCGTGTTAGTGCGTTACACCGAAGAAGTTGCCTGTACTACGCAACATGGGAATCAGAGGCCTCCACTTTTATTTATTTATCAACAATCAGTTCCGGGTCAGATTAAATAATAGTCGGCCGAATATGTGTACGTGTTCCACTTCTTTCATCTCCAAATAGTGAATTCGTTTTGAAAGTTCTTCCCACTCACAAGAGGATATGTCTTTCCTCCGGTCGCTAAGCAGTTTAAGGGAAAGAAAAAGGTAAAGCCGATGACGAAAAGTGCTTCTGACGCGGACCGACTCAACTTTATTCCCGGCTGCTTAGTCATCGTGTGGAAAACAACTTCTGTTTGAATAAGACTGTGCTGATGTCAGGTTTATGCTCCACTATATACACACTATTTTGTTTCATAGGACACTACAGAGTTCAATGCCTAATTCTATGGAAGTGTTTTCCCTGTATTGATCATCTTACATGGTCTTGCAATGCTCCCGTCGATGTGGAAATGCTCCCCAAATTTCAGTAAAGGATTTTTGATGGTAACTGTGCGGGCTTCTGTGGGGGCTGTCACTCAGGAAGAAAGTGTTATCGGACACACAGCAGTCGGTGATGGGCTTAGTGCTGTTTCTATAAATTTTTCATACCTCCTTAAAAAAAATCTAGGAAATTGGACAAGGTATTCGGAAAGCTTATATCTATTCAATATCGTGCCCAACACGGACGGCAACAAAACGGGTAGTGTTGGTATCCGTATTCAAACTGAACCATTAGTGAAATAGTCATCGTTTTCAACCAGTTGATGATCTGGTACTAGGTGGTGTCCCAAGTTGAACCATTCTTGCAGTTGTCACCAAATCATCCAGCTGGTGATCTCCTCCCAAGTTGTTCCATCGAAGTTCGTTGGTGCCTCCTGATGCGAGATGATCGAGCGGGTAAGTGGTCCCAGAACCAAGTTCCCAAGAATTTTTATAGGGTGTCTTTTGTAGAAGAATTCAACTACCGGTCGAAAATGGAATTCACGTTGATTTCCGTTGGAAATGGACAACTTTAATGTTACGTTTCAAATGCCGGTCTCTGTTGTAATATATATTTTTATTTTTATTTATTATTTACCCGTTTACACACACGTTTCTCAACACAATTCACTATAGAGTATAATTAGCTAATATTTTTTTCGTTTTTTCCGTTAAATATTGCCCATTTACAAATTTAATTTGTAAATAATATTCGGGAAAACTGCAAAAATTTAACGAATCAACAATACATTATCAAAAAGAATTTCACCATAATATAGATTTATATGGAAATTTGTTTCAGATTAATTCTTCTAAATTGATTGTGCCCGCCGATGCTCTAATATGTAATGCATGTTTGGGGAAAAATTATCTTCAGAAAAGGTAGCGAATGCGATTTACCGTCTAAATGAAATCCCTGATCGGTAGTTTTGATAACTTTTATATGTGTGTGCGGTGATGGGATTCAGGTTTCTCAACAATATATTTTTTGTTATTTTGTGTTAGGAAAATTTATTGATCCGCCTGTTTGCATGTTTATGACCCAAATTACCGTCTAGATGGAAACTATACCGTTCTTCACTTTTCGTTAACTTTTATTTGCGATTCATATTTTTTATCAATGCTGAAACCAGGGCATGGCTCTCCATGCCATCATTACCCACTCTCATTTGCGGCAGCAAATTTAGGGCCTATCGAACGATAGCCGAAAGACCTAAAGATAATAGGCTGATGCTGACCACAGGTCCCGCTTCTTGATGCTAGAAAGTTTCTATCACCGCCTCTCTGCCTTGGCGTGGAGGTGGACATCATTACAGTTTAAACTCTAGTTACTCTGGTTACATTTACCCTCAAAGCATGAATGTTGTTTGGTGGTGCAATGAATCCCGCCGTAATTCATGCGCACAGCACACGCTCCAGAGCAAGCACACAGCGTGACCGTGCATAATCCCTCTTTACAGCATGGGCACTGCACACGCGCCAGAGCAAGCATACAGCGTGACCGTGCATGATCCCTCTTTACATCATGCACACTGCACACAAGCCAGAGCAAGAATACAGGGTGGCCGTGCATGATCCCTCTTTACAGCATGAACACTGCACACGCGCCAGAGCAAGCATACAGGGTGACCGTGCATAATCCCTCTTTACAGCATGGGCACTGCACACGCGCCAGAGCAAGCATACAGCGTGACCGTGCATGATCCCTCTTTACAGCATGCACACTGCACACAAGCCAGAGCAAGAATACAGGGTGGCCGTGCATAATCCCTCTTTACAGCATGCACACTGCACACGTGCCAGAGCAAGCATACAGCGTTGCCGTGCATGATCCCTCTTTACAGCATGCACACTGCACATGCGCCAGAGCAAGCATACAGGGTGGCCGTGCATGATCCCTCTTTACAGCATACACACTGCACACGCGCCAGAGCAAGCATACAG
>SDVV010026854.1:0-12196 GCA_016164225.1 Gammarus roeselii | reverse complement strand
TGATTGGGGTATGCATGTATATGCTTTAGGTTAGCTTACGATTGAGAATATAGTCTTGATGTATTGCCTTTTTCGTTAGCCGCTCCCGTTTCATGTCTGTATAGGCCCGTCAATTAGCCATTTATTGTCGATATGGCTGTTAGCTGGCCGCTTATAATTGGTGAGCCTTGTTAGTATGTCCATCTATATGTTCCACGCAATCATTTTTTCCTTATGTAGATTCCATATCTGCAAGACATAACATGTTTTTTTACTCATGTAATATAAGGAATTTGTACTGTATTTACGGTTTCATGGGAATAAGATATGGTTACCCGTATTATAGTTTGACAGGAACAATTATGCATATATATATACATGAGACATGGCATCAGCTTGGTTTAGGATTTTTTTATATTTAAATGAGTTTCGTAGTATTATCACTTCATTTCGCACGAAGTCACAGTATTTGTTATGAATTTCAGATATTTTTCTGTCGGTTTAGCTTTAATGTGTGTGTACGATCTAAATCTTGTTCCAGATTACCTTAGGAGGTAAAGTATAGGATTATTTCTATTAATTTCAAGATTGGTAATGCATATCGGCATCATGTATTGATTGACCATACACATTCCATATTGGTGTAGGATTTATCATCTGGGTGTATTTTTTTCTCCGGCCTATTGGGTTCTAGACTGCTGCCCTTAGTACACATTTTAGATATCTTTGTGAGTATTATATTCATCACGTCAATACCTCCTCTTGTAACCAAAAGTTTGTATTTAGACTCCAGCGAACTTTTTCTGGACGCTATTTTTTTAATTATAGTTACATGTTTATGACATCGAATCTTCTCAGTATTTTTCTTGCTGACGCCGACATTCCCATTCATTATATTCCCGCAGATTTCCATAATATACCTCATTCTTTTAGCACTCAAACGTTTGAGGAATGATTCTCTCTCTTCATGTTTCATTTCCAACAATTTAGAAACACAGTCAGATATACATTGGGTTTATTGTACAATTTAACACTTCTTATACATGACACCGTTTTATTATCACATTTGATAATAAGATTCCCTCCAATTTTATCAGGTATTTCTTCGCATGACATCTCCTCGGTATCACTGTAACACGTTTCAATATCACTGCTACTGGTTTCTATTCCACTTAAAGGATCCCTTGTTTTTCCCATATTTTTATTTTTTTCCATTTCGTCAAAGGTTTGGTGCACTCCCCCCAATTCGATTCAGTTTTTGTTCACCCAATTTTTATATATTCTGCGTTTTAATGTTAGAGGTAGAGCACTTTCTTTATTGCTCGTACCCTGTTGAGCACTGTCCATCACATCATTTTGGAAACCCAGGTCCGGTTTATTATGTTCTATCAATACGCCCTTTGAATACTTAGAGCTTGTACTTTCTCGTTCATTTTTGAGATTATCATCTGCAAGATGATAGTGACGTTTGAGATGACGCAAAAACCCGAACGTGGAACTTAATTTGCTTCATTTTATCTCCGCATTGCAAAAGAACACATACCCCCGTATTATCCTTTGCGGTAAAATATTACCATATCAAACTTGGCGACATCCTTCTACAACAAAAGCAGACCGTTAACTGTCTGAGAACAAATCTGACTCCAACTTATACAAACATTTACATGCAAATTCGGGGTCGGTGCTGGCACCGGTGTCGGCACCATGTAGATATATACACATTCATATGTATATACAGGGACGGTGCAAGCCCCGGTGCAGGCACCATGAAGATGTTCACACATTTATATGTATATACAGGGTCAATGCCGGCACCGGTGTCGGCATCATGTAGATTTACATACATATGTACGCATATACAGGGTTGGTTAACATCTTTTGCATTTTACCTTTGATCTGTGATTTTTCATTAGAACAAAGTCCGTTGCGTTTGTTACAAGATGTTAATGTGGATCACCTTCACGTTATGTTGGGTTAAAAGATCTAATCATCCTAACCAAACCAAACCTATTCTAACCAAGAAATATGTATTATCGATCAATTTTTTTCATTGATATATGATATATACATATCAAATCTATCCACTTGGCTCAACATTTTGATCTATCATTTGCAGTTTTAATACACTATTCCATTTGATTGAGCGTATTTACCTGCATTTTCATGAGTAAATTATGTCATTTGTTTGAATGTTATAGCTAATTCATATCAATTATTTTTCGTGGGAACTATGTATGAGCGTTGTTCGGTACCTCCCATGTACAGTGCCCGCAAAAAAAATCCGATCACCATACCCTAAATCTGTATTTCCAGCACTTTTCAGAAAGCTGTCAAATTTGTTTCAGAAGAGAGAAAGACGTCGGGTAAGTTTTGTTTCCTTCTTTAGGGTGCATAACTTAAGGCTCGCTACACCGCCAGTATGGTTCTAGCAGCGATTGAGTGAGGGTGTGCGTCAAGTTTCGTCATAATTGTGTTTGTTCATAAGTCTGCCCATTTTTACTATAAGTGCTACATTCTCAGAAATAGTACAATGGTCGCATAAAAAAAGGCAAACAAGTGACATAATAGTCACTCTTTAGCTGTTTTTTTGCTATCTCACTCGTTAGCTGTCTTGATCTCAACGTAACACTGACTCCAATCTCTGTATGCAGCTAGCCATGTATTATAATGCGATTACGTTTTTTTATGCGAAACATTAGGCCTAACATTGTTCACCTAAGTCATCAACTGTGTACGTATGTGCATGTGTATGTTCAAACGTATGTGCGTGTTACACAAGTTGAAAAAATGTATAACAAACATTTAAAATTCAAAATTTCAAGAAAATTTCAAATTTTTGAGGCCCGGACTTTACTTTAGTAGGCAAGTTTTTACTTCAATAGACCGACATGGCTCTGTTATCCCTCGAAATTTTGAAATTATATTGCAATTTTGAATTTTAAATTATAGCTATACACTTTTTTAACTCATGGAATACGTACATACGCTTGATCATACACATGCACATACGTACACAGTTGATGACCTAGGTGAGCAATGTTAAGCCTAATGCTTTGCAAAAAAAGCATGTAATCGCATTATAATAGCTAGCTGCATACCGAGACTGGAGTAAGTGTTACGTTGAGATAAAGCGGAGACGTACGCATCGTCTTAGAAAAAACAAAATGAATGTTCACGTCTCAAAAATGTGTTTACGCGTGTTGGATGAAAAAATCTCCGAACATGATACGGCTTGGTTCAAACAGATATTGACTACTGTTGAAAAGAACAGTTTTCTACAAATGCGTAGAACAAAATCATAGGAGTGGGGGGTATTATTCATATATGGATGAAGAATAAAAGAAGCAGGATTTGGGTAACATACATTTCAGTCGTATGTAACAGAGTTCAAAGAAAATAAGTATGTAAATCTCGAAATCTTCACGAGTGTAATAAAGCTGAGGTGGTGGAGAATAAATTTTACCTAAGAACAAAAGAAAATCTGGATCGTATGCAACAATTTCTTTCGTATGAAGATCGGTATTACTCTGAATTGGAGAAGATTCGAATAATTAAAGTTCAAGAAGAAGAAGCAATACATTTGTGGACTCACGGGAATGGAACAGCCCTCGATGTTTGAACGATTTTGAGAGGAAACTGAAATAAAGTGATAATGGGTATGGTTGGATGTACGAACCATGCTGTTCCAAATAACAAAACGAAGTAGATTTCCATAGATGCTGCTAGCAAGATCTGTAAATAATACCAATAAAACCTTAATAAACCATGGCAAATCGTAATCAAATGTTTCCATTATTCTGAAACGCAAAGAGTAAGCAATGAATTGCAATAAAAATGCATCATGTCAGTCAGTCGGAGTTGACAAATAATTGCCGAAATCGGTAGAAGAATATATTTCGAGGGATGAAATGAAGCTCAAAATGACGATCATCACAAAATAAACGATGCCATAAGCCTATATTGGGGTAAATGATCTAGATGAGATACAGATAGGTAGGATATAAATCAGAGTCGGATCACATCTGGCTCAGACGACGTTGTGATTCTGTTGTTTAATGATAAAGGTATAGCTTAAGTCACCGTTTGTTTGAAAGTAATGGGGTGATGGGTATCTGTAATCTTAACAATAAAACAAAATTGAAAAACAAAATCCACAAGTAATGTGTGGCGTCATCTCAGACGAAGTCATCGTCAAGAATACGAAAAATATTTGAGAGAGAATGTCAATCGTAGGTGGAAAGCATCGAAGATGTAGTGCCAGGAGATATTGAAGTAAATCAGGTTAACCTAGTGTGAGATAAAGTGTTCGTTTGTTTGAAGCCGGTAACAATTATGAATTACTTGTAACAAACAAATAATCGACGCCTTAAATGGTTGATCTTTGCCAAGTAATATGGTAGAGTGACCACGAAATACATAACATATATGTTAAAATGATATTTAGAGTCGTGTGGAGGGCTTCTTATGTATAAAGTATAAATCTATAACCGAAAAACTTAAATAGGCATGTTAAGATAGGTTAGGTTGGGCTAGGTTAGGTGCAAATAATATAAGTGAAGGTGATGTAAAATTTGTGCCCAATTCAAAAAAATATATGAATTACCTGTAACATTCAAACCCTCCACGTTCGAATAGAGGGGTCTTTACTCTATCAAAATTGGAAGAGTATTAAAACTACGATCGTTAATACATAATCCTTCGTTAGAATAGGTTAGGTTAGGTTAGGATGATAAGATATTTTAACCTAACAGGACGTGAAGCTGATCCACATTAAATATCTTGTAACAAACGCAAGTTTATTTGTTTTAATGGAAAATCACAGATTAAATATTTAAAATGCTACAGATGTTAACCGACCCTGTATATGCGTAGACATGTGTGTAAATCTACATGGTGCCGATACCGACTCGGTATATACTTATAAATGTGTGCATATCTACATGGTGCCAGCACCAGAGCCGGTACCGACCCTGTATATACATATACATGTGTGTATATCTACATGGTGCCGGTACCGGTACCAACCCTGTATATGCAAGTAAATGTTTGCTTGAATTGAAGTCAGATTTGTTCTCAGATAGTTAACGGTCTGCTTCCGTTGTTTAAGGATATCGCCAAGTTTGATATGGAAATATTTTAACGCAATGATTATACGAGGCATGTGTTATTTGCTGTGCGGAGATAAAATTAGGCAAATCAAGTTCCACGTTCGGGTTTTTGCTTCATCTCAGACGTCACCATCATTTAACATGATAATCCTAAAAATAAACGAAAAAGTAAAAGCTCTAGGGATGAAGTGGGCGTATTGATAGACCTGGTTTCCAAAATAAAAAAATAGACAGTGCTCAACAGGGTGCGAGCAGTAAAGAAAGTGCTTTACCTCTAACATCCAAACACAGAACGTAAAGAGATTGGGTGAAAATAACTAAATAGACGAAATGGAAATGAATAAAAATAAGGGAAAAACATGAGATCCTTTAAATGGAATGGAAACCATTAGCAGTTATATTGAAACTATGTCATGTGAAGAAATACCTGATAAAGTTGCAGGGAATCGTATTATCAAATTGGATAATGAAACGGTATCATGTATAAGAAGTGTGAAAATGTACAATAAAATCAAATGTATTTTTGACTTTGCTTCTAAATTGTTGGAAATGGAAAATTAAGAGAGAGAATCATGTCTCAAACGTTTGAGTGCTAGGAGAATTATGTATATTTCGGATTTCTGCGGGAATATAATGAATGGGATTGTCGGCGCTAGCAAGAAAAAACCTGCAACGATTCGATGCCGTAAACATGTAACAATAATTAAAAAATTAGCGTCCAGAAAAAGTTTGCTCAAGTCTAAATACAAACGTTTTGTTACAAGGGTAGGTATTGAAAGGATGAATATAATACTCCCAAATGTATCTACCTATCTAAAATGTGTACTAAGGGCAGTCGTCTAGAACCCAATAGACCGGAGAAAAAGTACACCCAGATGATAAATCCTACACCAATATGGAATGTGTATGGTCAATCAATACATAATGCCGATATGTATAACTAATCTTGTAGTTAATATAAATAATCCTACACTTTACCTCCTGAAATGATCTGAAACATGACTTAGATCGTACACAAACATGAAAGCTAAACCAAAAGAAAAATATCTGACATTCAAAACAAATACGATGACATCATCCGTAATGAAGTGATAATACTACGAAACCCATTTGAATCTATAAAAAAAAATCCTAAACCAAACAGATGCCATGTCTCAAGTAAAAATATAAATAATTGTTCCTGTAAAGCTCTAATACGGGTAACCATATCTAATTCCTATGAAACTCTAAATACAGTACAAATTCCTTATCTTACAAAACTAAAAAAACTTGTATAGTCTTGGACAAATGGAATCTACATGGGAAAAATTGATTGCGTGGAACATATAGACGGACGGACATACTAACCAGGCTCATCATTTATAAACGGCCAGCTAACAGGAACAGATTAAAGTCATATCGACAATGAACGGGTAGTTAACGGGCCTACCGACAAGAAACGGGAGCGGCTAACGAAAGAGTCAATACATCAACACTATAATCAAAATCGTAAGCTAACCTAAAACGTATACATGCACACTCCAATCAATAAATAAGGTGGATAAGCCAGCGATATGTTCGTGGTATATAACAGTGACCTACAATGAATTACGAGGAGTACTTCTACAGTAATACAATACTGAATATACAATTTTGTAGAATTTTGTTGATAAATCATACATCTGTAATAAATTTGTTACAGAACAAATCCCTCTCCACGCTAACTACCCAATCAATAGTTCCCACCACCACATCGATCAAGAAAACTGACGGCCACGTCTAACTTATTAAACATTTTCTGGATATAGGCAAGACATCACAATACTACAATCATAATTGCATGATATGAACAGACAGCTGTCACACCGGGTAGTTTTATTCCTATGTACCAGTAACACAACACTAAACGTTTATTTTATACCCCATAATAAGCCAACCGCATATAACATCAATTCAAACAAGCTAAATCGTTAGCTAACAACCGTGGGAAGAGTAATTCCCTGATACAATTTACCTCGCATTCTGTATATAATCAAAACGTAATAAATAACAACACAATGTAACGAAAAAACACGACTATACGTTATACGTACCGAGCCATCCATCTCTATTTATCCTATTTATATATCATCACCTGATTGCGCTACGTAGAGCCCGATATCCCTGGTGAAAACACACTAATTAACTGACTCAGATACATTTTAACCGGTAATTTGTCCGATTTGGGCTATGTACTGAATCCTAATCGGGAACATAATGCTCAAAGTTGCGATAATGAATAAAAAACAAGTGGTCACGTATACCCAACAAAGCAATTCATAGGAAATGAATACATTTATATATAAATACTATAAACAATAAGGAATATTTAAAATAAATGATCAAAATACAGCAAAATCACGAATCAAACGACCGTATAAAACAGACGATCTATCGTTGCTTGACGAGGTGTCACCTTCGACTGAGTAATAGCGCGTATCATCGATAAACTGAGACCGCCAAGTGCCTCTGACGCCTCCGATCATGATAGGACCTGAGGGACAGGCGGAGACTTTACTTACGTCTCGTACAGTTACCGACGTCCACCGTTGGATTCATAGATATGCTCTCGTATAAATGGTAAACCCATATAATTTCCTAATAAAAATGTGTCATAAATCTATTATCAATAAAACATAACTCACAAATGCATGTGTGCAATAACCTGGATTTAATTCAAATGCCTAGCAATGAATTGCAGTTATGCAACATTGCTTGCAATGAATTGGAATACAACGCCTACTGCCTTGCATTACAAATACGATAGATACCATGCATTTGAAATTGTACTCGGTTACCTAAGGTATGGTAGATATTACATATGTATCTCATCGGCTCCAAACAGAAACCGCACTAAATCTCGAATGGAATATATACGGCGAGTGCCTAATGGTGCCGTAAACTGACGTGTAGAGATGAAATATCGCGGTTAGAGAGCGGCCTCGAGATAACATCTTAGCCTGAGACAGTGATGGATAGAGGTCTACCACCGGGGTAGCAATGCAGTGGCACCGTGCTACTGTATGGCTGCTGTCTAATACTGCATACGATGACAATGTCATACTGTAGATCTACTGTAAATTACAACTGTGAAAATACAATGGGAAAAACGGTTGGATTTTATCCACTAACAAAGCTTTTGCTCTAAAATAACAAAGAACCTACAGAATACCGCATTCAAATAGATACCTCATAATTAACAGGTCATCATCCCTAAAACCCTGAATGATCGAGCAATGAAAGCATCAGCCTGTTGAAATACTATCAGAACGCTATAAGAACTACTAAATAATACCCTAAACAACTTATTGGTCGATCAAAGACTTGTAAAAAACGCCACATGTATTGCATCAAAAATGCGATAACAGCGGTTCCTGCGACACTAAATAATACGTTACATAAATAAATATATACATGAACTATTAAAAATAAAATATATACTACACATACAGCCAACCTGTTTTGCACCAGGCCAACGCCTATTGCGGATATGCCAAAGCAATAAACTATAACGTTAATTCCTACAATAATACTTACCCTTCACTCTGCCAAATTCCCATTATAAACCATCAACAATCACCAACAATCACCAGGGCTAATGCATTCCATACACGCCAGGCTGTTTCAGGACCCTTACACGCCTCCAGGGCACGTTTTAGGACCCTTAGACGCCTCCTGGGCACGTTCAGGACTCCTAAACGCCGCCAGGGCACGATTCAGGGCCCGTATAACTACCAATCAGTCCCTAATGCGCACTTGCACATGCAATGGAGCTGTTTGCTCCACCCCTATTGTGAGCATTCTATGTTCCAGTAGCGTTGCGTCTGTCGACCAGGCAGTATATCGTGAGTCGGAGTAGGGATAGAGGCAAGTGAACGGTGCCCAGTAGAAGTAAAACTAAGGCAGGGTTGCAAAAAGACGCAGTGGCTGTTCGATATGTTTATTGATGGATTAGCTACACATCTAAAAATTAAAGAAATATTATGGTTGACCAGCCAAAATCCATTTTATTTTTTAACTGGGGAGGGATGTGAATGCGAGTGTATTGAACCGAGGCGTGGAGTTTTTAGGAGTGAACTGACGGAGTTGACAGTGGAGTCATTTGCTGTTTGCAGATGATAAGGCACTGGTGACGACTCTGTAAGGAAATTTATAGGCTGATAACCAAGTGTTTTAGGGTGTCTGTGGGAAGGAAGCTGCGAGTGCATAAGGGTGAAATAATGTATGACTTTTTCGAGATATGATGATGCAAGTGGAATCTTTGACTGCCTAAATGAAGAGTTCTTGGAGTAAATGAAGTGTTTCAAGTACCTTGGCTCGCACGTGGCAAGAGATGAAGGTTTGGAAACGGAATAGATCTATAGAGTGAATGATGGGTGTTAGGCGCATTAATGGAGGAGAGCTATAGAGTGAATGATGGGTGTTAGGCACATTCATGGAGGAGAGCTATAGAATGAATGGGTGTTACGTGCATTAGTAGAGGAAAGCTATAGAATGAATGATGGGTGTTAGGTGGATCAATGCAGGAGAGCTAGTGATTGAATGATGGGTACTAGGTGTTTTTATTGGGGGACTATTGAGGGATCGATGACTATTAGGTGCCCTAGTGGAAGAGAGCTATGGAGTGAATGACGGATGTTAGGTGAATAAATTGATAGAGCTATTGAGGGAATAATGGGTGTTAGGTGTATTAATGGAGGAGAGCAATAGAGTGAATGACGGGTGTTAGGTGCCTAAATGGAGAGAGCTATTGAGTGAATGATGGGCGTTAGGTGCCATAATGGAGGAGAGCTGGAGAGTGAATGATGGGTGTCAGGTGCCATAATGGAGGAGAGCTGGAGAGTGAATGATGGGTGTCAGGTGCCATAATGGAGGAGAGCTGTAGAGTGAATGATGGGTGTAAGGTGCCATAATGGAGGAGAGCTGTAGAGTGAATGATGGGTGTCAGGTGCCATAATGGGGGAGAGCTGTAGAGTGAATGATGGGTGTCAGGTGCCATAATGGAGGAGAGCTGGAGAGTGAATGATGGGTGTAAGGTGCCATAATGGAGGAGAGCTGTAGATTGAATGATGGGTGTTAGGTGCCTAAATGGAGAGAGCTATTGATGGAATAATGGGTGTTAAGTGTCAAAATAGAGAGAGGTATTGAGGGAATAAAGGGTGTTAGGTGCCATAATGGAGGAGAGCTATAGAGTGAATGACGGGTGTTAGGTGCCTAAATGGAGAGAGCTATTGAGGGAATAATGGGTGTTAGGTGTAGTTGAAGGAGAGCTATTGAGTGAATGACGGGTGCTAGATGCATTGGTGGAGGAGAGCTATTGAGTGAATGATGGCTGTTTAGTGCATATCTGGACAAAATAGTCACAAAATATTTTTTTCCCATGACGTTATCCGAGTTCTGTCTTTATAGATAAACAAAATACCTTGAAAATGTATTAGTAACTACTGTATATTCAGCACCTAGAGTGAAGCTGGGGCAAACCAGTGAAAGCTGGCGAGCCCTGTTGCCATCACCGGTCTCTTAAAACGCTATCGACCTGGTGTCAGTGGACGGCTGTTATAATTTCAGGTGTGTGACAGTATGGGGATGAGTGTAAGAATATTGTCCTACTGTCGTCCACCTATCAACTTGAGGTAAGACGATTGTGTCAATGACTTGGAAATACGTAAAGGAAAGGAGGGATGATGGCAGACCACGTTCGACGTTTGTGTGCGTGGTTGAGCCTCTTCAATCTAATAACCTTTCGGATTGCGATATGATGAGCTTGTACGTAGTTGGCAGCCAAAATTCATTGTATCTGCTCCTTAGATGACTTGCCTTAGATGTTTTAAATACTGTCATCAATTTCACATGATACGAGTTTTTCCGAAAGCCCTAATAAAAATGCGTCTTCTTATTGTGTGCAGGGTGAGATAGTGCCTCCCGGTCCCACTCCCCCGTACTTGGTGGACTCTCAAATCACCCTCCTGCCGGGGGTAGTGTTTGACGGAACCTCCTTCGGGTACTCCTTCGGGGACGTCCTCGCCGAGCCCTACCCATTCGCCTACTCCGGGGAGACCATCTTTGCCAAGTTTGTGAGTTGTTCGCATTTAAGGTAGCGAGTAAGGACGAAGACAACATGACAGTTAAGGAATGGATAAACCTGTGCTAGTAAATTTCCAAATTCCAAATGTCATTATGTCTCCTAGCCCTAGCGGTAAGACGATGTTTCACAAAGTGCTGTTAATTTTCTCACCAAAATTTATGAGTGTCATATATTATCTGAAGGGTTTTGTCCCTGAACTCCAAAAAGAATGTATGTTCGAATATCCACCCTTTCGCTGGCACACTCGAACAAAGAACCGGACAGTTATAAAGTTTTCATGACATGCAATAAAAAGTTCTTGTAGAGTAGTACAATTAAACGTGATTTTTTTTTAAATTCGAATTTCAAAAATGTTAAAATTAAACATACATATTTTTACCATCATTCGAAATGTTAGAGCTCCGTCAGTTATGCATGGATTTGGCATTTTAAGGCTGAAATGAGAGAAAAACAGTACTCGGAGCTCCAGTTTCTTAAAATTCGTTTTCATTTTTCTAAAATCGAGCTCTGAATTTGGCCATGTTGCAGATCTTGTTCTTTACGCCTTCTACGAGCTACATTTCAAATGCTTAGACTTCGTTAATAATAGATGGATTCAGACGCTCTATGGATCAAATTAAAAAATAGAACCATACACAGAGCTCTACGTTGTCATTTTGAAATTTGTTTTTGAGTTTTGAAAATTGAGCTTTGACGATAGTCATTTTCTAATAACTTTCGACACGGCTTCAATGTGGGTGATTCTTCGATATGCTAAGGCTTCTCCAACGATACATGTATTTCAGTATTTTATTAAGCAAATTATATAGCAACGCCTTCATCAAAGAGTACGGCATGTGTACATACCTTTTATGTTAAGGTGATCCCTAAAATGCTAAGGAGTTCCCATTTATCCAACGTTGTGAATATTAGTCCCACTGTGAGAAATGCTGCCTGGTCTAGGGCGGGGAAGTTGCTGCAGACGCTTCAAAAAAAATGGGTGATGACAAGTTGGACGCCTATAATT
>SDVV010026853.1:0-12196 GCA_016164225.1 Gammarus roeselii | reverse complement strand
GTATTAGCAACAACATCCCTCATGAGCGTTAGTCGAGTATTAGCAACAACATCCCTCTTGAACGTTAGTCGAGTATTAGCAACAACATCCCTCATGAGCGTTAGTCGAGTATTAGCAACAACATCCCTCTTGAACGTTAGTAGAGTATTAGCAACAACATCCCTCTTGAACGTTAGTCGCGTATTAGCAACAACATCCCTCATGAACGTTAGTCGAGTATTAGCAACAACATCCCTCTTGAGCGTTAGTCGAGTATTAGCAACAACATCCCTCTTGAACGTTAGTCGAGTATTAGCAACAACATCCCTCTTGAACGTTAGTCGAGTATTAGCAACAACATCCCTCTTGAACGTTAGTCGAGTATTAGCAACAACATCCCTCTTGAGCGTTAGTCGAGTATTAGCAACAACATTTCTCTTGAACGTTATTCGAGTATTAGCAACAACATCCCTCTTGAACGTTAGTCGAGTATTAGCAACAACATCCCTCTTGAACGTTAGTCGAGTATAAGCAACAACATCCCTCTTGAACGTTATTCGAGTATCAGCAACAACATCTCTCTTGGAAGTTAGTCGAGTATTAGCAACATTATCCCTCTTGAACATTAGTCGAGTATTAGCGACAGCATCCCTCTTGAACGTTATTCGAGTATTAGCAACGACATCCCCCATGAACGTTAGTCGAGTATTAGCAACACCAACATCTCTCTTGAACGTTAATCAAGTATTATCAACAACATTACTCATGAACGTTAGTAAGGGAACGCAATCCCCGAACCGATAATCTTGTACCCTGTGGACCAGAACGAAAAAACAACAATCATAAATGGCTTAACAAATTACAGCATCACTGGCTGGGATAACATCCTAATCAATGTAATTGAAGCAACCTCTGGGGTTATCGTAGCGACCTTGACCCAACTCATCAATAAGTCACTTCGGCATGAAGTTTTTGTCCGTGCAGTTAGTTTAATTTATTTTAAAAAATAACAAAAATTATCAACAAAAAAATTACCACCCGTTGTAGGCAACATTTCGGAAATCGTTTTTTAAAGCTATAACTTATCGTCAATTTGTACCTGATAAGCAATTTATCCGGGAGCAATATGGCTTCCAGGCTTTCAAGAATACAGAACATGCATTATTAATATTGATTGGCAATGCTTTTGAAGAGTTTGATCGTGGCAAAGTCAGTGTCGCAAATTCCATGGACTTGCATAGCTTTCGACTGAGTTCACCATACAATTTTTATGCCGTTATTACGACGTTGCGGAGTTAGTTTAAATGGCAAAAGTTGGACAAAAAGGCATCTTCCCGAGTGAAAGCCTTTGTGCGTTAGAATAAACAATCATCATCTGTCAGTACGTTTAGTATTGGAGTACCGCAAGGGTCGATATTCGGGCCTTGGCTCCTGCTCTTCTACATTGAAGACATTGTTACATGGGCAACAGGTCGTCGTCCTATGTACATTTTACAGATGATACTACAGTGTATACCCGATCGGCAAAATTTGATTGATACTATGACTGATATGAATAATTCATTAGTTTGCATTTCAATCTGGTTCTCATATAAAAATCTTGACTCTAAATGTTGACAACACGCAGGTTATGGCATTTTAAATGAGGAAGATCCCCATTCCTATTACAAGGTCGAATTCTATTGCAAATGTATCCGAAGCAAATGCTCTTGATGGCCAACGATGCTATTCGTCAATGCTGCTGAGAGTCATCACCGTTAGCAGTCAATTTTGCTACCAGCTAATACTGTTATCGTCAATTCTGCTGCCGGCAATGCTGCTACTGGTCAATGCTACACAGAGAAATGTATGGTAATAGATACATGTGTATCGTAAATTCAACATGACGTGACTTGTTGAATTTTCTCCAATAAGATTTTCCTTTGGAATTTACATATTCCGTACTGTTGAATTTAAATGATTTCGTCATGTAACTATTACATGAAGGCTAGAAACAAAATTTAGCTTTTCCCTGTAAAATTATACATAAACTATGCTTTTCAATAAATCGTGATCGCTTGGTAATCATTCAAGGTTGAAAGAGGTACACAAGCTTGAGTTTCTAATGAAATCGAAAGAGGTAAAAGATCCGTAACGAGTGGGATTCAAACCCGAGACTCTGATGCCTTAGTCTAGACTGATAACATAGTCTGAGACAGATACCACTAAGCCATGAGAGACTGAGAATGAGGGGGATTGATGAAGTATATAGTGTTTTATTAATTATTTTCATTGTGAAATTTGATTTGATTTTAGCAAGGGAAACGGCGTAATTTTGATGAATGGAATTTATGAAGACCTGTTGCGACGCGAATTCATGCAAATTGACTCCCCATAATGTATCATGTAATAGTTACCAGATTCACGTTGTGTCAACAAGACATCCGGGAACTTGGCCTAAAGAAGTGAAACACCGGCATAATTTATCGGATACATGTAAATTCAACAAGATCTAAAATCAATATGAAAATAATTGTAGATGCAAACAGACCATTTGCAGAAATTATGTTACATTTACATGTATATGGCTATGAACAGGCCAACATGACATATATTGTACATTTTACAAGACATTTTTTCTCTGTGTACTACCCGTCAATGTTGCTGCTAGTCGATGCTGCTACCAGGAACTGCTACTACAAATCAATGCTGATACCAGTCGATGCTGCTTCCAGGAACTGCTACTACGAATAAATGCTGATACCAGTCGATGCTGCTACCAGAAACTGCTACTACGAATAAATGCTGATACCAGTCGATGCTGCTACCAGGAACTGCTACTACGAATAAATGCTGATACCAGTCGATGCTGCTACCAGGAACTGCTACTACGAATAAATGCTGATACCAGTCGATGCTGCTACCAGGAACTGCTACTACGAATAAATGCTGATACCAGTCGATGCTGCTTCCAGGAACTGCTACTGCAAATAAATGCTGATACCAGTCGATGCTGCTTCTAGTCAATGCGGCTACTAGTCAATAAATAAAGTCGAGATGTGCTGCAGCAGTCAATGTCAATGAAGTGTTTGTCCGGGTCAGCAGGCTTCTTCCGGCCACTGACCCTCCCCCCATCCATCTTCACGGGTAATATAACACTTATGAGAGTCCGAAGTCTCTCATAGCGGCAGATGGTCTCCTTAAAGAGCCATCTGCGAGTTACGATCGTGTTCTCATCTGGTTTGATGGACCATTTAAGTAATATTTTCTCACGATGCATTTGCCAGAACTGATCTGGCTTTATGGAGCAGAGGAAATGAATCGTGTTGACGTGGAAGAAATAACTGACGAAAGAAGAAAGTCAACGGCAGCTGTGCTATTTGGATTTCGAGAAAGAGGTTAAACCAGTAAAGAACACTTTTACGACGTTCGGGAGGGATTTGGGTCGATAATTTTCGTCCCAAGTGTCGAGAGTACATTAGTGCGGCCCAATCACCAATCATTGTATTCGAATCTATTAGTATGAATATACTAAATAAAATTCGAATAAATTAACTTTGCCCGACACACAGGGATAGTTGATCTGGAAGAAGTTCGTGAAATCAAAGGAACTTCAACAATAAATTGATGCTACTCGCTCTGATACTTGTATTGTAAATCATCACAATAAATGCCTGGAACGTCTAACGAGACAAACCTGCGCGAGAGCATGTATTATGTTTGATTTCAGTGCAAGTCTAACGAAATAGAATTAAAGACTTAACTCTCATAAGTCATCGTATCAATTGAATGCAAATAAATCTTTGACTTGTTCTTCGTTTTTGTATAGTATCTCGTACGTGTCATCTGCCCACCCGCAGGACAACGGCGTTTTAATCGGAGCTTGAACTCACAACATGCAGCACCAGAGACTGACATCTCGGCCGCCTCTCTCTACATAATAAGTACTGATCCCAATCCAGACGACGGAGTGGAAAATGTCTGAAATTGGGACACCCTCACATTGATCATGAATTTCATATGACATTTATACAAGTTAAAGATATTTAGATAAGATTTTTATAATGCCATCCAAATCTCGAGATAAGATTCTAATTAGCAATAACAAATCAATCAGGCTGCTGATGAAGATTTGAACGCAGTTCTCAGAAACAAGAAGCATATAAACTTTTAGCATTACAGGTGGTACTCAGAACAGCATTGAGAGATAATACTCAACACCTTAACAGGCTCAAGCCTCATTTATGAACTTAATAAATGTGGTTGCAATCAGTTGTTTGCATGATGTTTGGATCACACTATATCATTTTGTTCACTTTCTCTTTTACTTAACCTAGTTCATTGGCCCTAAATGAGCAAGTGCCTGTAACGTAGCCTTTGCAGTTGCAGTCATCACCTTCGGTGCAGTAAAAGTGGTCGCCTGGAGGAACGTTCGTACGCGCACGTCAACCCCATCCACCTCCATGCACGTACGGGATACCCCCAGCAACACCCCACAAAAGACTACTCTGCCTATCTCCTCAGCAATAGCGAGGTGCCCTGCCCTGTGTATATTGTTTACTGTACTACACATTTTTTTATAGTGGACCAATTATCAGCAAAATGTGAAACATTATAAAAAAGTGGTGTGGATTGTTGTAGGCAACCACCTTTGGCTCTTCTTGTCGGTAGGAGACAATGAACTGATCGCTTGGTCAGTGTGCGGCTGATCGCCGTCGCAGTAGCACGTGCAAGTAAGAGCTCTTGCTAAGACACGACGGAGACTTGAGCAAAGCTAGCGATGGTGATTAGTGCCGCGGTATTCATGTGTCGCTTAATACAGGTGGTGGCCACAGCGGTGGTCAATGTTGTGGTAGAGTAAATAATTTTTTCCCGAATTATGAGAAAAGGAGTGATGACGGTGCTAACACATTAAGGGATGGTGTAACTCGATAAGTGTTGTTTGAATGTATGTTAATCAGCCTACTTCAGTTTCAGAGTAGAATCACCAGTAGTTTTTAAGTCACCCGCTCTCCTCACGCTACACCGGAAAACGTCCTCTTCGACTGTTGGAAATATCAAACTTTAGGTAAGGAGGAATAGTATCCCTTTGTAAACCAAATATAGAACGAGGCTGGAAATAACTACATAGTTTTAGTGTGCCCTGGAAATAATGTCCATCGATTTAATCATAAGAACTATTTAAACAAGCAACTACAGCCCAGAATGGAATCCCGGTCACCGTTCGTCGCCCTTAGGACAATAGATCTATTCTAAGTATTTGATGCCCTGGGTTCCTGTACCTCTTCACTGTGAGGGGGCTTATGATTGCCAGTCAATACTTGCCTTGTTATATAGACTAAACATTCGGCATTTATTTCTAAACAATGCTATTTCAGGCACATAAATAACTTGAATTATAATCGTGTTAGCAAGATTGTAGTTAGCCAGACGAATTTATACCTGATTGAGAAAACTGGTCCCATTAAGCTATTTTTAGCCTCACTGGTCTTGTTGGAGCACGTGGGCCGCTGTGGATCAACCGAGCGACTAAGGACTTGGACGCGGCGTACAGGCGGTGTGATATTATACCGTCCAGGACAGTTCATTGAACTGACATGCGTTACCGTACAGGACAGTTTGTTGAACTGGCATGCGTGACCGTACAGGAAAGTTCATTGAACTGACATGCGTGACCGTACAAGACAGTTCATTGAACTGGCATGCGTAACCGTACTGGACAGTTCATTGAACTGGCATGCGTGACCGTCCAGGACAGTTCATTGAACTGGCATGCGTGACCGTACAGGACAGTTCATTGAACTGGCATGCGCGACCGTACAGGACAGTTCATTGTACTGACATGCGTAACCGTACAGGACATTTCATTGTACTGGCATGCGTGACCGTACAGGACAGTTCATTGTACTGGCATGCGTAACCGTACAGGACATTTCATTGTACTGGTATGCGTGACCCTACAGGACAGTTCATTGTACTGGCATGCGTGACCTTACAGAACAATTCATTGTACTGGCATGCGTGACTGTACAGGACAGTTCATTGTACTGGCATGCGTGACCGTACAGGACAGTTCATTGTACTGGCATGCGTGACCGTACAGGACTGTTCATTGTACAGGCATGCGTGACCGTACAGGACAGTTCATTGAACTGGTATGCGTGACCGTACAGAACAGTTCATTGTACTGGCATGCGTGACCGTGCAGGACAGTTCATTGTACTGGCAAGCGTGGCCGTACAGGACAGTTCATTGAACTGGCATGCGTGACCGTACAGGACTGTTCATTGTACTGGTATGCGTGACCGTACAGGGCAGTTCATTGAACTGGCATCCACACTGACTCGCTGAGTAAAGATCCACACTGTCTCGCTAAGTATAGATGCACACTGTCTCGCGCTGAGTACATATCCACACTGTCTCGCTAAGTATAGATCCACACAGTCTCGCTAAGTAAAGATCCACACTGTCTCGCTGAGTACAGATCTACACTGTCTCGCTAAGTATAGATCGACACTGTCTCGCTAAGTATAGATCCACACTGTCTCGCTAAGTATAGATCCACACTGTCTCGCTAAGTACAGATCCACACTGTCTCGCTAAGTACAGATCCACACTGTCTCGCTAAGGATAGATCCACACTGTCTCGCTGAGTATAGATCCACACTGTTTCGCTAAGTATAGATCGACACTGTCTCGCTAAGTACAGATCCACACTGTCTCGCTAAGTACAGATCCACACTGTCTCGCTAAGTATAGATCCACACTGTCTCGCTGAGTATAGATCCACACTGTCTCGCTAAGTATAGATCCACACTGTCTCGCTAAGTATAGATCCACACTGTCTCGCTAAGTATAGATCCACACTGTCTCGCTAAGTACAGATCCACACTGTCTCGCTAAGTACAGATCCACACTGTCTCGCTAAGGATAGATCCACACTGTCTCGCTGAGTATAGATCCACACTGTTTCGCTAAGTATAGATCGACACTGTCTCGCTAAGTATAGATCCACACTGTCTCGCTAAGTATAGATCCACACTGTCTCGCTAAGTACAGATCCACACTGTCTCGCTAAGTACAGATCCACACTGTCTCGCTAAGGATAGATCCACACTGTCTCGCTAAGTCTAACATTTATTTCAGAAACCATCGTAATGTTATTAAATTCATTTCGTGATATTCCAGTGGGTCAATTCATAGCTCTGTTCCTTTGCCTTTGCTCTTGAAATTTGCTACAAAAAGCGGTTCCGCCTCGATTGAGGGCAAGGAGAGGAGACTTTTTTGGAGTGCCGCAGATCAGGGCATTGGCCGTCGAAGCAGCCTCATGGATGGTTGCATGGCAAGCAGCTGGTAGACGCCTTAACTTCAATTTAGTGTCTATGTAACTCGATGTCATTTGGGAAATACATGTTTTATCAATATTTTTTGTCTTCTAATAATTGAAACATTGTCTAAGCTGTATAATTTTTATTCATTGTTTCGATTGTTGTATTGCAATTGCTTTCAATAGGTACCGTGCTCACGCAGATCCGTCTGTTGAACAATTTTTTTCCAGAAAAGTCAATTGACATTTTCTGTGTGTTGAAGACGTGTCAATGTTGAATACGCGCTGAAAGATACGATTTGATTAATTAGAGCAGTTAAATAAAACTATAGCGTATAAATAAACATTATTTGTTGTAAAAAAATATTTTATATGTTTTTCAACCTTGTGCAGTTATTCATATTTTTTGTTCTCTCCGCCCCCCGTGACTGGGTGGGTCTGTCATACAGCTGGCAGCCCCACAATTGCCTGCTGCCGCGGTGCAGTCCACTCAGTTCTGTCATACAGCTGGCAGACCCACAATTGCCTGCTGCCGCGGTGCAGTCCACTCAGTTCTGTCATGCAGCTGGCAGACCCACAATTGCCAGCTGCCGCGGTGCAGTCCACTCAGTTCTGTCTTACAGCTGGCAGCCACACAATTGCCAGCTGCCGCGGTGGTCCACTCAGTTCCTCAACGAACGGAAATAGAATCTCATACTCTATGCACGGATTTCTCACAGCTGGCTACGGAGCAGGTTTAGTGGCACGGGCTCCTCCCAGCTGAGTACAGAGCTGGTTTGGATGTACTGGTTTCTCGCAGCTGGTTACAGACCAAGTTTGGTGGGCTACTGGCCCAACAGTTCGCATGAAACTTTGGTCTGTGAACTCAACCCTAACGATCAACGGAAAGGTAACTAAACTAACTTCATTTAGTATTGTTCAGGATTAACATTCGACGTTCTAATGATATTGGAAGGTAATACTATTCATGTGTCCAAACTATTTTCCGGGTGTTGCGTGGTGATCTGAGCCCATCACGTGCTTCGATACGAATAGCATTCGATCTTTAAATTTATGCATTTCAACTTACCTGTCGCATGCTAATTTATGCATTTCACCTTACCTGTCGCATGCTAATTTTTGTGACAATAGTATTGTAGAGCAGAGAGCGACCCAGCCTGGCTCAGCAACAAGCTGTGGCTACCTTCAATAGCCTTCTTCCCGTCATGGCGCGAGCCTTCTTCCCGTCATAGCGTGAGCCTTCTTCTCGTCATAGCGCGAGCCTTCTTCCCGTCATAGCGCGAGCCTTCTTCCCGTCGTAGCGCGAGCCTTCTTCCCGTCATAGCACGAGCCTTCTTCCCGTCGTAGCGTGAGCCTTCTTCCCGTCCTTGCGCGAGCCTTCTTCCCGTCATAGCGTGAGCCTTCTTCTCGTCATAGCGCCAGCCTTCTTCCCGTCATAGCGCGAGCCTTCTTTCCGTCGTAGCGCGAGCCTTCTTCCCGTCCTTGCGCGAGCCTTCTTCCCGTCATAGCGCGAGCCTTCTTCCCGTCATAGCGCGAGCCTTCTTTCCGTCATAGCGCGAGCCTTCTTCCTGTCATAAGGCGAGCCTTCTTTCCATCATAGCCCGAGCCTTTTCCCCGTCTAGCCCGAGCCTTCTTCCCGTCATTGCGCGAGCCTTCTTCTCGTCATAGCGCGAGTCTTCTTCCCGTCATAGCGCGAGCCTCCTTCCTGTCATAAGGCGAGCCTTCTTCCCATCATTGCCCGAGCCTTTTTCCCGTCTAGCCCGAGCCTTCTTCCCGTCATTGCGCGAGCCTTCTTCTCGTCATAGCGCAAGCCTTCATCCCGTCATAGCCCGACCCATTTCTCCATCATAGCGCGAGCCTTCTTCCCGTCGTAGCGTGAGCCTTCTTCCCGTCATAGCGCGAACCTTCTTCCCGTCAATGCGCGAACCTTCTTCCTGTCATAAGGCGAGCCTTCTTCCCGTCATAGCGCGAACCTTCTTCCCGTCGTAGCGCGAGCCTTCTTCCCGTCATTGCGCGAGCCTTCTTCTTGTCATGAGGCAAGCCTTCTTCCCGTCATAGTGCGCCGTGTGGATGACCATCAAGCTCGTTATATCCCAGCGGAACAGAAAGCGGGCAGTGGCGGGTGGGAGGAGCCAGTTTTTCTCTTGTTTTCTCAGTTAGAGAAAAAATGAGAAGAATAAGCAGGTAGAAGAAGAGAAAACTCGCCCGCTGTCTGTTTGATCAGGCTAACTACTCCCTCGCTACAGGCAATCTCCTTCCCCTCCCCAGCTTGGGTAAATACAACACAAAAAGAAATGGAGGAACGATCCCCTCGCGCTAAGGGATGTTGTGGTGTTGCATCAAGGGATGTTGTGGTGGTGCATCGACGGTTGTTGTGGCGATGCATCGAAGGATGCTGTGGTGATGCATCGAGGGATGTTAAGGTGATACATCGAGTTATGTTGTGGTGGTGCATCGACGGTTGTTGTGACGATGCATCGTGGGATGCTGTGGTGATGCATCGAGGGATGACGTGGCGATGCTTCGAGGGATGCTATGGTGATGCATCGAGGGATGTTAAAGTGATACATCGAGGGTTGTTGTGGTGATGCAGCGAGGGTTATTGTGGCGATGAATCTAGGGATGCTGTGGTGATGCATCGAGGGATGTTGTAGCGATGCTTCGAGGGATGCTGTGGTGATGCATCGAGGGATGCTGTGGTGATGCATCGAGGGATGTTGTCTCGATGCTTAGAGGGATGCTGTGGTGATGCATCGAGGGATGTTAAGGTGATACATCGAGGGATGTTGTGGTGATGCATCGAGGGTTGTTGTGGCGATGCATCGAGGGATGCTGTGGTGATGCATCGAGGGATGTTAGGGTGATGCATCGAGGGATGCTGTGGTGACGCATCAAGAGCTGCTGTGGTGATGCATCGAGGGATGTTTAGGTGATGCATCGAGGGATGTTGAGGTGATGCATCGAGGGTTGTTGTGGCGATGCATCGAGAGATGCTGTGGTGATGCAGTATGTTGGTCAGGTTTGAAAGCTATCTTCTGTACGGAGAAACCCAACGATCGTGTCTTGTTCTAAAGGTTCTCAAATAATTATTGAAATGCGTCTCCTGCCAAAGTGTCATCTCTGCATCACTTCATCAAGTAGATGTAACTGCATCACTTCATCAAGTAGATGTAACTGTATCACTTCATCGAGTAGATGTAACTGCATTACTTCATCAAGTAGATGTAACTGTATCACTTCATCGAGTAGATGTAACTGCATCACTTCATCAAGTAGATGTAACTGTATCACTTCATCGAGTAGATGTAACTGCATCACTTCATCAAGTAGATGTAACTGTATCATTTCATCGAGTAGATGTAACTGCATCACTTCATCAAGTAGATGTAACTGTATCACTTCATCGAGTAGATGTAACTGTATCACTTTATTAAGTAGATGTAACTGTATCACTCCATCAAATAGATGTAACTGTATCACTTCATCAAGTAGATGTAACTGTATCACTTCATCAAGTAGATGTAACTCTATCACTTCATCAAGTAGCAGTAACTGTATCACTTCATTAAGTAGATGTAACTCTATCACTTCATCAAGTAGATGTAACTGTATCACTTCATCAAGTAGATGTAACTGACACACTTCATCAAGTAGATGTAACTAAAGGCATCCTTCAATTGTTTGTACATGATTCAAGTATCACGGTCCCTATTTTTGTCGTATTGTATTATGTACGGTTCTTTCATAAAGTCATATCTGCAGCTCGATTTGTGTTTTAGTTATGGCGAATGTTTTGGTTTCATTTTTTGCACCACTCTAAGTCCCTATGAATATTATGGTGTATTTTCAGTCTCGATTTAGCAACATCCACCAGGAACATGAACGCGGTATCACGCAACCTGCGAACCGGTTCCATTGAGCGAATAACTGTCCGGCGTTTCAATCCATTTTGAGGACGATGATGTCTGACCTTGACCCCTCATGAACAGAACAATGTTGGTTTATAGCAAAACGACAGCAATGATACCTCCTTTTTTATGCGAACTCCTTTTTAGGCTCTACAAGTTTGGTTGCTGCATTTCAAAAGGGGATCTCAATTACTGAAGGATATAATATTTTAAGACTGTCATACCACCGTTTGACGGTCAAAGGGACTCGCAAGCTACAAGACTATCACTGCAGAGGATCGTGCCCTGCACCCATTATAAGACTAACTCAATGTTATACCAACCATTGATGCAGAGGATCATGCCCTGCACCCATTATAAGACTAACTCAATGTTATCAACTATTAATGTAGAGGATCATGCCCTGCACCCATTATAAGACTAACTCAATGTTATACCAACCATTAATGCAGAGGATCATGCCCTGCACCCATTATGAGACTAATTCAATGATATATCAACCATTAATGCAGAGGATCATGCCCTGCACCCATTATATGAATAACTCAATGTTATACCAACCATTAATGCAGAGGATCATGCCCTGCACCCATTATGAGACTAACTCAATGTTATACCAACCATTAATGCAGATGATCATGCCCTGCACCCATTATGAGACTAATTCAATGTTATACCAACCATTAATGCAGATGATCATGCCCTGCACCCATTATGAGACTGACTCAATGTTATACCAACCATTAATGCAGATGATCATGCCCTGCACCCATTATGAGACTAATTCAATGTTATATCACCCATGTTTTATATGAGGCCAGCATACCATAATGTTTACCTCACAATACGGGCTTTCCTCCTTCCTGCCTCAGGCCCACGGTGTTCTGGGGAAACTTTCTGAGAATTCTTCTTTAGCTAAGAGCTTTACCGGGTCGCATTGTTGTGACTGCGAGTGAAGAAAGTGAAATACTTCACTCCTTCTTCTCACAGATTTACACAAATA
>SDVV010026852.1:0-12197 GCA_016164225.1 Gammarus roeselii | reverse complement strand
TTTTTGAACTACTCATTACCTTTAGCTTTTGACGAACGACGCCATTATTATCTTGGAGTCTTGTAACAAAGGGGCACGTCTGTGGCGTAGCTATAATTACTAGAAATAACTACAAAGAAAATCCCTACCTAACATTTGGTTAGTCTACTGTGAATCTCTACGTCCCTAATACTGACTGGTCAATAGTCTTAAATATAACTTATCTCCTCTTGTGGATGGATTATCCACTTCATCAGGGCTAGCCGCCTGACACGTCCGGCATCAACACAGTTCGAAAGCAAACAAGCCCCTCCAAAGCTTGGGGAGCCAACATTTCGGCATACAACGCCATCTAACGGTGGCGTTGGTAGGCTTACCCGGTCCCGACCAAATGGTTTAACGCTTCCAATCGAAAGATTATATCTAGCTACCTTACCATAGTAACCACATTATCTTCAACATATATTTCGATACTTATTTGCATTACTTCTTTCTCCTTTAATCGATACTTATTTGCATTACTTCATTCTCGATTGTTTTATAAGTCCAGAAATGCTTTCGAGAGAAAGGAGGTCGTTTTCCCGCGCTTCAAAGGACCGGGGGTGAAGAAAGGGGGGGGCGATGTGTTACCCTCCCCGGCTAAACCCCAGGAAACCAAACACGACACCAAGCCTCCTCCACTATCGAAACACATATACACATGGGTTAACAATGGAATGTCTTAGTTGGCAGGGTATGAGAAATGTTTCCCACATAAAATGCGGTAGCTCCGAATGGCGTTAAATGAAATAGCTCTGTATGACGTTAAATGCGGTAGCTCCGTATGGCGTTAAATGCACTAGCTCTGTATGGCGTTAAATGCGGTAGCTCCGTATGGCGTTAAGTGCGCTAGCTCTGTATAGCGTTAAATGCGCGAGTTCCGTATAGCATTAAATGCGTTGGCTCCATCTGGCGTGAAATGCGGTAGCTCTGTATGGCGGTAAATGCGCTAGCTCTGTATGGCGTTGAATGCGCCAGCTCAGTATGACGTTGAATGTGTTGGCTCTGTATAGCGTTGAATGCGCGAGCTTCGTATGACGTCAAATGCGCTAGCTCCAAATGGCTTCCAATGCGCAAGTTCCGTATAGCATTAAGTGCGTTGGCTCCATGTGGCGTTAAATGCGGTAGCTCCGTGTGGCGTTAAATGCGGTAGCTCCGTGTGATGTAAATGCGCTAACTCGGTAGGGCGTTTAATGCGCTAGCTCCGTATGGGGTTTAATGCGCTTGATCCGTATGGCATTAAATGCGCTAGCTCCGTATGGCGTTATATGCGGTATCTCCGTATAGCGGTAAATGCGCCAGCTCCGTATGGCGTTAAATGCGCTAACTCCATGTGGCGTTAAATGCGGTAGCTCCGTGTGGCGTTAAATGCGCTAGCTCCATGTGGCGTAAATGTGCTAGCTCCCTAGGGCGTTTAATGCGCTAGCTCCGTATGGGGTTTAATGCGCTAGCTCCGTAGGGCGTTAAATGTGCTAGCTCTGTATGGCGGTAAATGAGCTAGCTCTGTAGGGCGTTTAATGCCCTAGCTCCGTATGGGGTTTAATGCACTAGCTCCGTGTGGCTTATATGCGCTAGCTCCGTAGGGCGTTTAATGCGCTAGCTCCGTATGGCGTTAAATTCGCCAGCTCCGTATTGCGTTAAATGCGCTAGCTCCATGTGGCGTTAAATGCGATAGCTTTGTAAGGCGTTAAATGCGGTAGCTCCGTGAGGCGTTAAATGCGCTAGCTCCGTGTGGCGTAAATGCACTAGCTCCATGGGGCGTTTAATGCGCTAGCTCCGTATGGGGTTTATTGCGCTAGCTCCGTATGGCGTTAAATGCGCTAGCTCCGTGTGGCGTTAAATGCGCGAGCTCCGTATAACGTTAAATGCGGTATAACCGTATGGCGTTCAATGCGCCAGCTCCGTAGGGCGTTAAATGTGCTAGCTCTGTATGGCGGTAAATGCGCTAGCTCTGTAGGGCGTTTAATGCGTTAGCTCCGTATGGGGCGCAATGCGCTAGCTCCGTGTGGCGTTAAATGCGCTAGCTCTGTATGGCGTTAAATACGTTAGCTCCGTGTGGCGTAAATGCGCTAGCTCGGTAGGGCGTTTAATGCGCTAGCTCCGTATGGCGTTAAATGCGGTAGCCCCGTATGGCGTTAGATGCGCTAGCTCTGTATAGCGTTAAATGTGCGAGTTTCGTATAGCATTAAATGCGTTGGCTTCATGTGGCGTAAATGCGCTAGCTCAATAGGGCGTTTAATGCGCTATCTCTGCATGGCGTTTAATGTGGCACATCGGAGAACTGTTTGTAAAAATCATTAGGAGAAGTGAAGGGGGAGACGCGACGGCGTCGCGCAGTTTATAAACAAACCGCTGCATGTATTGGCAGCACGGCAGCAACTGAGGGCAGAGAAGGGCACCACGAGAGGATCATCACTCAATCCTATTTAGATGAGGAGTGGACGGTAGTGATCCAAAGGTTATTTAGTAGACTACGCTTACGAAGGGGTACACTTTATTGGTTGATGTTATCCGCCAAGAGTGCCTTCCAACTGTGCAGTGCCTCGTGGGTTGGAGGAGGTTAGAGTGGAGCTAAATAAACAAACCTGCCTTCCAACTGTGCAGTGCCTCGTGTGTTGGAGGAGGTTAGCATAAAGCTAAATAAACACGCGTACCTTCCAACTGTGCAGTGCCTCGCGTGTTGGAGGAGGTTAGCATAAAGCTAAATAAACAAACCTGCCTTCCAACTGTGCAGTGTCTCGTGTGTTGGAGGAGGTTAGCATAAAGCTAAATAAACACGCGTGCCTTCCAACTGTGCAGTGCCTCGTGTGTTGGAGGAGGTTAGCATGAAGCTAAATAAACACGCGTGCCTTCCAACTGTACAGTGCCTCATGTGTTGGATAGAGCAAGCATGGAGCTAAATAAACAAACATGTCTTCCAACTGTGCAGTGCCTTGTGTGTTGGAGGAGGTTAGCATAAAGCTAAATAAACACGCGTGCCTTCCATCTGTACAGTACCTCATGTGTTGGAGAGAGCAAGCATGGAGCTAAATAAACAAACATGTCTTCCAACTGTGCAGTGCCTTGTGTGTTGGAGGAGGTTAGCATGAAGCTAAATAAACAAACCTACCTACCTTCCAACTGTGCAGTGCCTCGTGTATAGGAGAGGGTTAGCATGAAGCGAAATAAACAAACCTGCCTTCCAACTGTGCAGTGCCTCGTGTGTTGGAGGGGGTTAGCTTGAAGCTAAATAAACAAACCTGCCT
Organism: Gammarus roeselii; assembly: GCA_016164225.1. Classification (NCBI taxonomy): domain Eukaryota; kingdom Metazoa; phylum Arthropoda; class Malacostraca; order Amphipoda; family Gammaridae; genus Gammarus; species Gammarus roeselii. The sequence continues at coordinate 8,934 of SDVV010026852.1, read as the reverse complement.
TCCAACTGTGCAGTGCCTCGTGTGTTGGAGGGGGTTAGCATGAAGCTAAATAAACAAACTTGCCTTCCAACTGTGCAGTGCCTCGTGTGTTGGAGGGGGTTAGCATAAAGCTAAATAAACAAACCTGCCTTCCAACTGTGCAGTGCCTTGTGTTTTGGGGGAGGTTAGAGTGGAGCTAAATAAAACTTAAGACTATAAACAATATTTTCTACGTACTTTATTTAGGTTTATTCTATTTTTTTGAACACTTTTTCCTCTCATCAGGCCTTAACATGACAGTAGCAATAATTTATTTCACACAAATTGAACAGATTAAATTTGAGTTCTGGGAACACTTTTTATAAGGGAGAACTTTGGCGTATCGATGTTGTTAGAATAAAATGACGGTCATATGAAACATTGATATTTGAACAGCTCAGGCACGCAAATAATTGTATTGTTTATTGACACAAAAAATATATTTTTCGGTTGTTTCCTCAGATGAGAAAATAGTTTAAGACTCTACGAATTCTTTGTTCACTTTTATTGGAACCGGTTCTCATGGGACTCTCATTTTGTGCGGGTCTGCAACTCAACGGCCATGGGATCACATGTCGGTTTCCCTTAAAATTTAAGCCATTAGGCCGTGTGTGAATGCGGCATTCAAAATTTCGTAATATTAAGCCCAAAATATTGATAATATTTTTATATGGCATAAAATAGTTTCCTCAACGATGACAGATGAATCAGTGTAGTATATTTAAGAAACACAAATAAAGGGGTTTTGTGATCGATAAAATTCTGTCGGTATACTTGTACTTTTAACAAAACATATTGTAATGTTTCTGATTCTCAAAAAATGATTTCATGAAACGAATTAAAAACACGGGTGCAAATTAAAGGTACTTCATTCGAAGCGCTCTACCTGATTTGACCTACTAGAGAGGGCAAGTCATCGAATATAGCTCCTGAACGATGTTGTTTAATGTTTATCTCTGGCTCATAAAGTGGGGCTAAGTAGGTGTTGACCGGCATAGCCCGCGCTGCTCTGTTTTTTACATAACGTCAAACAGTCTGTCACCGTTCGGAATAGATGGTTAAAAGGGAGTCTGTCTATAGATGGTTGAAAGGAAGTCTGTCTATAGACAGTTCAAACGGTCATTCTATAGATGGCTGGAAGGAAGTCTGTCTATAGACAGTTCAAACGGAGTCTCTCTATAGATGGTTGAAAGAAAGTCTGTCTATAGACAGTTCAAAGGGAGTCTGTCTATAAACGATTGCAAAGGACTCTATCTATAGATGATTGTAATGGAGTCTGTCTATAGATGACTGAAAGAGAGTCTGTCTATAGAATATGTTGGTTGAAATGGAGTCTGTCTATAGATGATTGTAATGGAGTCTGTCTACAGATAATTGTAAAGGAGTCCGTCTATAGATGGCCGAAAGGGAGTCTGTCTATGGATGGTTAAAAGGGAATCTGTCTATAAACGGTTGAAAGGGAGTCTGTCTATAGACGGTTGAAAGGGAGTCTGTCTATAGATGGCTGTAAGGGAGTCTGTCTTTAAATGGTTGGAAGGAAACCTGTCTATAGACGGTTGAAAGGGAGTCTGTCTATAGATGATTGCAAAGGACTCTGTCTATAGATGATTGTAATGGAGTCTGTCTATAGATGACTGAAAGAGAGTCTGTCTATAGAATATGTTGGTTGAAATGGAGTCTGTCTATAGATGACTGAAAGAAAGTCTGTCTATAGAATATGTTGGTTGAAATGGAGTCTGTCTATAGATGATTATAATGGAGTCTGTCTATAGATAATTGTAAGGGAGTTTGTCTATAGATGGTTGAAAGGGAGTCTGTCTATAGATGGTTAAAAGGCAGTCTGTCTATAGACGGTTGAAAGGCAGTCTGTCTATAGATGGCTGAAAGGGAGTCTGTCTATAGATGTTTGAAAGGCAGTCTATCTATAGACGGTTGTAAGGGAGTCTATCTATAGATGACTGAAAGGGAGTAGGTTTATAGATGGTTGAAATGGAGTATGTCTATAGATGGTTGAAAAGGAGTCAGTCTATAGATGGTTGACAGGGAGTCGGTCTATAGATGGTTGAAAGGGAGTCGGTCCATAGATGGTTAAAAGGGAGTCGGTCTATAGATAGTTGACGGGAGTCGGTCTATAGATGGTTGACAGGGAGTCGGTCTATAGATGGTTGACAGGGAGTCGGTCTATAGATGGTTGAAAGGGAGTCGGTCCATAGATGGTTAAAAGGGAGTCGGTCTATAGATAGTTGACAGGGAGTCGGTCTATAGATGGTTGACAGGGAGTCGGTCTATAGATGGTTGAAAGGGAGTCGGTCTATAGATGGTCTGTCTACTTACAACTGTCTATTTACAGATCAGTGAGAGAATTAATGATCTTGAAACATAATACAGAAGGTTATAATGTATCATTTTGGAAGTTAACAACCCAAATAGGTCATATCTATAGTGCAATTCAACTCCAGTGGGCAGTGATAGCATCCACAGCAATCAAAATGAACTAACTTAGTCGTGTTGAATGCTCTAATGTGCAGCTGTGTCGAATCGTCTCCAATGAAAGACGTCAGTTGCGTTTTTAAACGTAAAGAATAATATGTACGATTCTAGACGTGATAGTGGTATAGTCAGCACATGCGAATACATTAAACTTAAGTAGAAGTGACTGCATAAACGAAATAATATATCAAAGCAATTTTTATAAGCTCAAGGAATAACATTGTGAATTTGTTTCATTTAGACTTCTTAGTTTAGAAATAATAGAATGTTAATCTTTCTTTCGGATACACATACAGAAGCAAGGCCGAATTCCTCAGAAGAGGGGTTGCCGATAGCATAGACCCCCCTCATATTTCCCTCATGCACTCAATCACGTACTAAAACTTAGTCCATTAGCAATAACAGATCCAGTCTGCAGGCCGCAGCACACACTTCGGGTCAGAAGTGCAGCCCGGTATCAGTGTCAGCAGCAGATTTACCCCTGTTGCGTCATAGCTGCTGTGTTTTCCAACCGATGACCATCCCGTTTCTGAATGAGACAGCCAAGGACGAGAAAACGCATCAGGGCCACGTCAAGACTTATCCATAAAGTACCGTTCTTCAACCACGCATATCCATTGCACGCTCTCGTCTTCTGTCGGCCTACGCCCAATCACCTCCGTTTCGGTCTGCCGGGGATCATCTTATCATAGTTTATTCGGATCTTTTGGACAACGTAGATGACGGTTTTCTTGGGATGTTGGGCTGCTGGATTTTTTGACAGCATTCGATGTGGTTTCCCATGATGAGGTAATTTATAAAAAAGCTTGGGGAAATTGGGGTTAGAACCATTCTGCTTGCCTGGATTCGTTCTTTTTTGGTTGGTCGTTCTATGAAGATTGCTGTTTATGGATGGTTGTTGTAGTAAGTTACGGGGAGTGGTAAGTGGTGTTTCTCAGAGAACAGTATTGGGTCCTGTGATGTTCCTGATCAACGTGGAGTAGTATTGTGGGTTCATCTTTTTTATCATTGTGTGTGCTTGGGCGTGTGCGTGCGTGTGTGTGAGCGCGTGTGGACGTGCGTGTGCGGGCGTTCAACGCCCGGTGCACACCTACCGATCTGCGTGTGCGTGTGCGTATGCGTGTGCGTGAGCGTGTGCGTGTGCTTGTATGTGTGAGTGTTCGTGTGGGTGTGCGTGCACGTGTGCGTGTGCATGTGCATGTGCGTGTGCGTGTGCGTGTGCGTGTGCTGTTCGTATGCGTGTCCGTGTGCGTGCGCGTGCGTGTGCGTGCGTGTGCGTCCGTGTGTGTGTGCATGTGCATGTGCGTGTGCTTGAACGTGCGCGTATGCTTGTGCGCATTTGCATGCGTATGTGTGTATGAATATGAATATGTATGTGTGTAGGTGTGTGTGTGTGAGGCTGTGTGTAGTGTAATGTTTGTGTACCTCATGCTGTATGTGGCATGGTAACTGATTGTTATACTGTTGGAATGGTCGCTATGTGTGCAGTGTGGTTGTGTCTGTATTGGTTGTATCTCAGTGCTTATCTATGTGCTGTACAGTGGGCTGTGAGTGCAGTGTGGCTGTGTCTGTATTGGTTGTATCTCAGTGCTTATCTCTGTGCTGTACAGTGGGCTGTGTGTGCAGTGTGCTCTTTTAACTCTCCTGTTATTTGCATTGCAGTAATTTTTCTTGCCTTTTCAAACATGCTGTTTTTAATATAATAGCCACCAGTGTGCACAAATTCCAGTTCTTAAACCTGTGAATTCACGTTCCTAAACCTGCGTTTGCGCATTCGCCTGCGCCACATGTCTGTGCTAGCCCCGTCCAACTCTGTTGCTCCTCACTGGTTTGTGAGGCAGCTGGAGAGAGCAGCAAATGTGAAAAGGTGAGAGATCCGTTCTAATTCGAACATTTTTAGTATCGATCCAATCCATTGGCGTCCCTCCAGCCGTCCCTCTCAAACATTCAATATTCTTTTAACTTCCGCTCTCACTCACCCACCCCCTCCCCACTCCAGTTCAATTCACTCATACACCATCTCCCCCATCCCGTTCAATCCTCTCATTCAGTCCTCTCTTTGCTTCCCAACCCAAGGTCCTGCAGCTCATTACACTCTTTGCGCAGCCAACACTGCACCCTTCATTTGCTCTACATTTCACCTCAGTTTGCACTTGTCCAGTCTCATCCAAATGAGAGCCAAGTTTCGAAAACCACTGAACTACCTCCAGTAGGTCTCAATTTCGGCGGACACTGCAAGCCCTCCCATCGTCCTTCTCGAACATCTCATTACTTTACTTTTACCTATATTAACTCGAAGATCAATACATATAATTCCATATTAATTATTCATTGCATGTGCAGTTCATCAGAACATAGTTTCATGTCCGCTCGGTGACCTGCGAGCCGGCCCTGACTCGAAGCCGTAGGAAACGGGGCTCGATTTCCATTCAGTGTACTATTTTGTTGGTGTACTTGGCCAGTGAAGTCAACAGCTGCCAATTAGGCTCTGCCCAGTCCTTTCACCCTGGGATAATTTTTGAGGTCCTGGTATTCCCCTCACTCGACGTTAGCAAACACTATAGAGGTCGTACCTACATCCAAAGGTACACATCCTCGGCGTCTAGCTGACAGTATAGAGGTTGTTCCTACATCCAAAGATATCCATCCAGTCACTCGACGTTAGCAAAAACTATATGGCTCGTACCTACATCCAACGATACCCATCCAGTCACTCGACGTTAGCAGACAATGTAGAGCTCGTACATACATCCAACGATACCCATCCATTCACTCGACGTTAGCAGACAATATAGATCTTGAACCTACATCCAACGATACCCATCCAGTCACTCGACGTTAGCAGCCACTAGAGAGGGCGTATCTACATCCAACGATACCCATCCAGTTACTCGACGTTAACAGACACTATATGGCTCGTACCTACATCCAACGATACCCATCCAGTCACTCGACGTTAGCCAACACTATAGAGGTCGTACTAACCTCCAACGATACCCATCCCCACTTTCGACGTAAGTATACACTATAAAGCTCGTACCTGTCTCCAACAATACATAAATATCGTCAATGAGACACGTGCAGGTGCGAACTAACATTCTGTGATGGTTGATCTATAATGGAGATGCAAAGAGGTAGTTTCCAATAGAGATTGCTGGTAACTCGTCTGACCGCAAGATGGCATCAATGCTGGTCGGGTTCTGGGCTCCAACCAATTGGCTTTCGTTGAGCCCAAAATCAAGTCCTAACATCTTTGATTGTTTCAATCATCTTAATAGTCGTACCACTAATATGGCATATCCGTGACATCTGTTGAATCAGGATTAATATTAATTGAGATATCTCAACTCGTTTGAGGGTATCAATGAAAGAAAAGTAGTTGGCGCCCACCAGCTCGACAGGCATTTATACCATCTTGCTGCCGGACAAGCAAAAGTTATCAGCACGTCACAATTTAGCCTATCAAAATTATCCTACCTATAAAAAATACAGTGAAAAAGTATCATTTAACATTTGCGTGAATCTTTAATTAATAACTAACTTTTTTCCAACTGGACGTGGCCGTGCATGGGTTAAGTAACAATTGAAATGCAAAGCGATGTAATACAAAGAATTGGGAAATAGTATGTACAATAAACAAAATACACAATCGTCAGCATCCTAGACCTGCAATGGTTCACTCACATGAGGGGAACTCTAGACCCTTGGGCAGCGTGATCTCCATAGTGGCGGTGTGTTGGAAGGTGAAGCCTTGGCGACGTAGGGAGTGCAGCAAGAGGAGTATTGGGGTAAGGAGGATGCGGCTGAGGGGAGGTAGATATATGGCGGTGGGGGCTCAGAGGAACGGTGCGAATAAGGCTGATGCAAATGAGTTTGTTAGGAAGAATTATTTATTGGTTCCTTGCATATACCAGTATGAGAACATATATTCGTAACGAGTAATGGTGTCATCAACATATGTCATGAGGATAAAAAAATATATATATATATAAAAACCTCACGGAAAAAATATTAATTTGAAATGTCAATTACATGTAATTCCTAGTTCATAACGAAAATTCATCGATTTACAATATCATTTATATTGTATACTCCAGTAAATGGACCTTATTTGCCAGCTGAACTGTGCTCAACAACTGGGTAGGTGTCACTACTTGGACTACTCAACAACTACGTCGACTACAGCGCCGCGCGAGTGTCAGTGTTGGGAACGGTTGTTACGGTCGTGGTGAAACACGTCCTGACGTGTTGGAGGCTGCACCTCTCTGTTGCCGGGCATTGTGAGTAGGCCGTGACGATATGAAACAAAAATGGTTGAGTTTCTATGATAAAAAAGATTTAAAACACTTTTGATAATGACTATTTGATCACCGCTTTACAGTGTTTAATTAAAGACACTAGGAGGCGAGGGAGGCACGGGTGGAGGGAAGGATTGGCCAAAGCGTGTTGGCAGGAGGGAGAATGGGTCACGGAAGGTCCTCCTCCATCAGGAACGCTTGTGGCAAGCGATGGATGGACAAGCCTTGAGGGCCAAGACAGCGGCTCAGCCCAGCAGGGCCTGGGGGAAGAGAAGATAATGCAGAGCTTCAGTGTTGGAAATACATGATATCACTTATCAATATGTGTACCCAATATACGGCTTCAAACGAGTCACATCCCCTGAAAGCTGCAGCATTAGTCTGGCAACTGGCGATTCGTCGCATAATCAATTAATGACGGTTATTAATGACGGTAGACGACCTCTCGTCTCTGTTCATTATCCATCGCCTAAGCAATGGAACATAACTGGAAAAGAAGAGGCAAGCTAGGATAAGTCGTGTGTTATTGAAGGCCGCCTCGGGTAACACGATAGAGAAAAGGTTTGATGAAGAACGGTCTGAGTGACAGCTCCCGCCTCTTCAGAGACCTGGTTCATAATGTAAATGCGAAATTAAACAGCAAGTCAAAATTAGATCAATGTTAAAATTATTTGTATTATTTTATTTTATAGACATCAAATCCAATCAACACTTCTTCCTATGTTATTTACTTGTAGTTTTGTAATATCGATGAATTGCTGAGCAAGAAATAGACCTATCTTGAGAAATCTCTGCGTACCCTCAACACTCTCCTCTCCCACACACCTTCCTTGACCGAGGCTGACTCTACAACGGAGGCATGTTATACTGGCTCGAGACGCTGGGGCTGGGAAGGACATAAACATGTCTTCTGAGGAGGTTCATGATGACCTGATATTACCTACAATATTGACCAATGTTAGGTGAAAATCTCCTAATCGCTTCTAGCCTTGCATTTCAAATCAATCAAATCCACTAATCTAGGTTATAATAGCAATCAAATGCTAACCCGGATTTTCCCCGATTAACCTCTCTAATCTGCCCGATCATGCGGCCCCGTGTCTAATTTAAAACGGATTTAAATTTTCTGGACTATTCGTTCATTGGGACTAAGCTAGGTTCGAATTCTAGTATATCAGGAGCAAACCCCACAAAGATTAAAAGTTTAAAAATCATAGGAAAAAAAGAGACAAACAGTTATTTTCTTACTTTATTGTATACGGTGAACTGAATAATACATCAATATATAATAAATACAATCCTTGAAAATAAGACAAAAATATGTACACAAAACAATAACGTCGTTCCAGAATGACAATCATTCACAAATACTCTACATTCGATTGGATGAGGATTATCATTTTAAGAGAGACGCAATTACACTTGAGTGTGAAGACGACCAAGCCTCCTAACCGTAGGCCTCGCTAATGCCGCGCTGGGTAAATACTGCACTCAAGTGTTTGGGGTTCCAATTGAAGGAAGGCATTAAAGGATGTCGATTGGGGTAAGCACAACCCCCGCTCCCTCCTGAGACACACCCAACACGTATCGCGGTATAGGAAGTGGGCGGAACCACCATTCGACACCCAAGTAAACAGCTCCCATGCAACACTAATTGCATGAACAAGCGAGCTGTTCCGCACGTCGTTTACTTCCGCACGATAAAAAGACAGCGTTGCGTGTTGCGTATATGCGTGAGCAAGGCTTAATACAGCGCAAACAATTCTAGGAGCACAAATAAACAAAACGCAATCCCTTTTCATATAAAGGTTAGCGCACTGCTACGGGAAAAAATAGACGAATTTGTTTATACTATGAATAAAATTTTCCTAATATGTCAATAATATATTTCCGCATTATCAGTAAAGCAGAGCTAAAAAACACAGAACAATATTTACACTTACGCATGCGGTGTACATACTTAGCGAACACATTCAACCTTGAATCACGTAAGGATATTCGAACAAAATTGTAAATTGTATCACCCCGTTAGAGATATTTCTTTTGATAAGATAAAGAATGGCACGTTCATGACAAACAATTCGTTGTTCAAAGGTAAATTATATAAACACGTATTTAAATATGTTTA
>SDVV010026851.1:0-12197 GCA_016164225.1 Gammarus roeselii | reverse complement strand
GAAGAATTTCAGAAAATCAATTGCAGTTTTCAATTATAGGTAAACATTGACTTGGTAATTGTTGTTATAGTTTTAAATGATACGTCAAGATTTTGTTCAAGTTTTATTGTTCACTCATTGAAATACTCAGGACTCATCAGTCTCTGATGAAGTTAACAGCAACGGCAGCACAAAGAATCGAACCCTTTTAAACCGTCGAGATCCTAATGAATTATTAATCACGATTTATTTGCTTCGCGTGGTAGACTGCTTCACTGAAGACGGATCACTGAAACTCGGAACCCAAACCGAGTTTGAATTCAACTGTGCCGATGGGTACACTTACGGCTGCGTCAACATGAAGTACCAGATCAAAGGTGAGAGTTTTGAAGAACTAAGTGTACCGGTGGGTACACTTCCGGCTGCGTCAACATGAAGTACCAGATCAAAGGTGAGAGTTTTGAAGAACTGAGTGTACCGACGGGTACACTTACGGCTGCATCAACCTGAAGTACCAGATCAAAAGTGAGAGTTTTGAAGAACTAAGTGTACCGTTGGGTACACTTACGGCTGCATCAACCTGAAGTACCAGATCAAAGGTGAGAGTTTTGAAGAACTAAGTGTACCGTTGGGTACACTTACGGCTGCATCAACCTGAAGTACCAGATCAAAAGTGAGAGTTTTGAAGAACTAAGTGTACCGTTGGGTACACTTACGGCTGCGTCAACCTGAAGTACCAGATCAAAGGTGAGAGTTTTGAAGAACTAAGTGTACCGATGGGTACACTTATGGCTGCATCAACCTGAAGTACCAGATCAAAAGTGAGAGTTTTGAAGAACTAAGTGTACCGTTGGGTACACTTACGGCTGCATCAACCTGAAGTACCAGATCAAAGGTGAGAGTTTTGAAGAACTAAGTGTACCGATGGGTACACTTATGGCTGCATCAACCTGAAGTACCAGATCAAAAGTGAGAGTTTTGAAGAACTAAGTGTACCGTTGGGTACACTTACGGCTGCATCAACCTGAAGTACCAGATCAAAGGTGAGAGTTTTGAGAAATTAAATGTACCGATGGGTACACATACGGCTGCATCAACCTGAATTACCAGATCAAAGGTGAGAGTTTTGAAGAACTAAGTGTACCAATGGGTACACCTTTGGCTGCATCAACCTGAAGTACCAAATCGAAGATGAGAGCTTTGAAGAGCCAAGAAGATTGAAATCCAGTGCTGTGCTAGTATAGCAAAAGACATATCGTTAACAACCAAGTGGAGTGAACCATTTTGTGAGTAAAAGGATCGAAGGTCATCACCCTTCGCTCACCCGATGGCACAGAATCTCAGGAATCAAAGGGATACTGAAAAGATCATTGCATCCCATTTTCCAAATAGAAATCAACACAGGATCATTCGAAAGAAGTTGTTGTAAACTTTCCTTATATTTTACTTAAATCGATACCAAAATATTTGGTTCAATGTTACTTTCAATAAATTTCAATCCCTTTAGAGCAGATCACCTAAATCTAAACGGGTTATAAATTTTAATTCCATTGATTCTTTGTTCACCTCTTCCTTGTTCCATTTACTTCAATCACACCTGCCAGCCACTGATCAAAACCGCTCAGCATCTCTTAGTTTTTATCGCGAATTGGTTCAATTGTTTCTCAGTCACTATGACATGCCGCTTATGGAATGTGACCCATTCCTTGACCAGGCCAGCCAATGGACTCCAGCTTCTTTTACAGACGTATTTCCTTCAAACTCCTTTCCTCCTTCCCATTCCGCTTATTCCAAGTCTTAGAAAGCAACCAAGGCTCGAGACACTTCTGGTCAACCTCTGCTGCCCTACCTTTATTGGTTACGGACGCGGCCGGGGGCTTCCACACGAAACTCTGAAACACCATTGAAATATCCATCAATATCTATACCATACTTTTGACCCCGTTGATTATACTTTTCTCCCAGATACAACTCCCCTCTGACTCACAGCATCACTAGCTGATTCGCCACCTACCTCTGCAGACCCTCCGCAAACGTTCTCCCTTCTGCCTCTACAGTCTTTTTTTTTTATTCCTACTGCTACATCCACACGTAAGATCCCATCGGCTCTATAAATGATTGATTACGAATTCCATTCACTCCCCTCTTTTAACATATTATACCCTGTCAACGTCACCACCGGTATCTCAGGCCTCTCATTCCCACTCCCGAAAAAAACAAGATATACATATCGTCAAAATATTCGACTGACTCGAACGCAAGTAGCTGATAATCTCCTCAGGTAAATGTTACTCCACACTGTTTCCTTTCATACACACCAATACCATAATGTTCCCAACTTCTTCTATAGCAACCTATCTGATTCTTTACATCACATATCTTAATCCTAGGCGTCACACATGGAACCATTTCCCTTTCTCCCTGCACATCACTATAGTCCTGAAGATCTCAGCTTGAGCGGACGGAGGGTCACTCGTAAGCAACTCAGATGGTCACTTCCGCTCCCTACGTTATTTTGATGTCACTGGGATACCAACTTTCGCCGGATACCCAAAACTGGTTTTGAACAACTTCCATACAACTGCAGTTGCCGGCCGATTACCGATCATGGATTACCCATGTCCAACCCTTCTGACACCCTTCTCTCAAATCTCTCAGATTCCACTCCTTCCCAGCTCCGCCGTGGATTTTGAAACTACCTTCCCCTCCTGTCAGATTGGGATTTATCAAGACAATAACCCCTTAGGCACGGTAAAGTCTCTCATTTGACCATTCCAGTTCACATCTGTTTTCATTTCTTTCTTATACTCTTTTCTCGTCTTTTCCAATCTATTGGTCAACCCTCTGGAGCTCACTAGCACTTGACCTGGGCCCTAATACATTTCCAACTGCCGTCTCCAGAGCCGGTCTGTCTCAGCCACCGCTATCAACCCCTCCATCCGATAAGGAGACAAAATATTGAACAATATTATTAAACACCGTCCTTGATCAATGTCAATTAATTGGTGGCATGATAATGTAAATTTAAACCCTACCTTTAGTTGTACTTCCAAGTATTTGCAAGTAGAAAATGTTGTCCGCAGAAGAGCTCATGCTGACGAAGACATACCACGTGTTTCCTGTAGAGTATGATTTTTTTGTAATATATCAAAGTAATTTATCAATTCATAGATCATAAAAAAAACGCCACAATCGCTTTTATCCTCTGCAGATATATCCAGCAAAACACTGTTCATAGCCTCACACCCACGTACTCGTTTCGTGGTCAGCTTCTTATTTCACACTCGTTCCCATGCAACCAGTTGCTAGCCAGCACCAATATTTTTTAACCTTTCATTCCCAGCACTCACTTCCAGTTAACTGTTGTCCTACACCACTCAATATCCTTCAAATTTCATCCAATGTACCCACCTTCAATCAACTGCTGGCCTACACCACTCAACATCCTTCTTCTCACATCCATTCTCTTCTCGCCCAGTTAATTGTAGACCAACACTACTCAGTCTTCTGTTCATCTATCCTCTGCACTGACTTCCAGCTAACTGCTGGCCAATACAACTCAATCTCCATCTCATTTCATTGTAAGAACTCACTTTCAGCAACCTGCTGACCAAAGTTACTTAACTTCATTCTCCTTTCATCCTTTCCCTCGCCCGCATGCAAAAACTGCCTGCCAACACCACTGATCCTCCTTCTCCTTTCATCCCCAGCACTCAACACCCGACAACTACTGGCCAGCACCACTCAACCTCGTTCACATTTCATCCATCATATTCACCTCCAGCCAACTGCCCGCTGACCCAACTCAACTTCCTTCTCATTTCATCCCCCGCAGTAACCCCCAGCCCACCGCAGACCAGCTGCAGCTTTCCATTTGTCTCCACTTCTCACGGGTGCATCTACATAAACACGCAATTGCTCTCCTGGTCGGCCGCGAGGCTGTCGTGTCTCAACTACGGGGCTGACCTCTACGTGTCCAACAATCCTACGGAGTTCGTCAGCTTCACCAACTACCTGGGAGCAAATCACGGTAAGTGAATTCGATTTTGTACTACCTTATATATAAAGTCGGAACATTATTTTTTTTATTACGCGTATGAGGATTTCGAAGAAATTGTTGACTCCCTGAGGCGATTCTGCTCTCCAACCTCCAGAGAACCCCATAAAAAAATTTAGTTCACAGGCTATCGACCTTATTTATCTTGACTTTCAAAAAGAGTTTGATAAGGTCCCTCATGAACGCCTACTTAGAAAAATGGAGGCGCTTGGCAAAACTGGAAATGTGACCAGGTGGCTCCGAAATCAGCTCAAAGGCCGCAAGCAACGGGTCTGTATCAGCCAAGAAAAAAGTCAGTGGGCTACGGTATTATCAGGAGTACCCTAGGGCAGTGTTCATGGGCCCCTTCTCTTTATAATCTATTTAAATGATCTCGACACCGACATCGTCAGCAAGTTATCAAAATTTGCTGACGACACTAAACTCTGCCAAAAGCGGAATGTGAGCAAGATCGCATAACAATCCAAATGGATCTTAATAAACAAGTATGCTGGTCTGATAAGAGGCAAATTAACTTTAATATTGAAAACAGCACTGTTATGCACATCGGATCACACAATAAAAATTCTACTTTCGTAATGGCAAGCCAGCTTATGACTAAAGTAGACCAACAACTAGACCTTGGAATAATAATCACCAAAGATCTCGAGTGGAAAAACTAAATGGGAGTTAGCTACAAAAAGGGCAATAGAGTCCTTGGCTTTATATCCAGAAACTTCCACTACAAGTCCATGGACATCATGCTTCTGTTATATACATCAACCGTCAGACCTCAAATAGAATTTGCAGTACAATTTTGGCCAAATCACCTGAGAAGGGATATTATCAAAATGGAATGTGTGCAGCACCGAGCAACAGAAATTATTCCGAAACTGAGAAATGAGACACATCCGCAAAGACTCGACGAACTTGAACTGCTATCACTTAAAAGAATAAAATTTAGAGGTCAGTTAATAGAAATCTTCAAATTTCTAAACGGATTTAATAGAGCTAGCCCTGAGAGCCCCTTTGACCGAGATTATAACCCAAGGAACAGAAATATTGGACAAAAACTGCAGCTGAAACCCTCAAAACATCAGTGGTCAGGTGCTGCTTTCTAATTAAGATACCAACAATTAGGAACCGTTTACCTCATGGTGTTTACAAGTGTTCACAAGTGTAGAAAAAACCACAACAGGCCTATTGGTCCAAACTTGGTTGCCTTTTGATAGCAAGAGGGTTAGTTCTGGAGTAGAACGTCTAAGAGGCCTATTGGCCCAAACTGGTTGCCTTTTGATAGCAAGAGGATTAGTTCTGAAGTAGAACGTCTAGGAGAGCTTCAAGTGCCATTTCTGTTTTTTTTTATAACAACAGAAAAGGGAACGGCTTAGCTAGTTATCGGCGATTTATGTAAAACTTATCGAGCCGCGACTTGAACGTTTCGATTATATTGCTGTTAACAACCCTCTGCTGGAAGTTTATTCCATTCTTCGATAACTCTATACGTGAAGAAATTGCGCGTGATATCAAGTGAGAAACGTTTCCCAATGATTTTGTATCTATTGTTCTTAGTCACTCCGTTTGTATCTAGAGTGAGAAGGCTCGCTCGGTCGACGTTTTTCTTACCCTTCATAATCTTCCACACTTCTATCATGTCGCCTCTGACTCGACATTTCTCTAGCGAATAAAGATTGAGTTCACTAAGCCTGTCTTCGTACGATTTATTCCGCAGCGAAAGGAGGAGTTTGGAAACTCTGCGTTGAACCTTCTCAAGTTTAATAACGTCTTTTCTAAGGAATGAAGACCAGAATTGAACGGCATACTCGAGATGCGGTCTAACAAATGCATTAAATAACTTAATCATACTGTGTTAGCTTTTGTACGAGATAGTGCTGGATATCATACCTAGCATTTTGTTGCCTTTCTTGGCAGCATCGTTACATTGCTTGCTGCTTTTCAAGTCGTTACTAATGATGACACCTAAATCTCTCTCTTCCGTGACGGGAATGAGTTTCTTTCCAGACATCAAATATTCATGTTTGGGGTTATGAAGACCTATGTGCAGATCTTTACATTTGTCTACATTAAATTTTATTTGCTACTTTTCTGACCAATCAACAATTTTGTTTAAATCTAGTTGGATCTGCTGACACTCTAGTTCAGTTTGCACTTTTTCTCCGATCTTAGTATCATCTGCAAACTTGCTAATGTTTGAGAGTACGTTGCTATCGAGATCGTTAGTGAATATTGTAAAAAGAACTGGCCCTAACACGGATCCTTTAGGCACGCCGCTTGTAACATTACCCCAGGGGAAGGAAGCTCCGTTAAGTACAACTCGCTGCCGTCTGTCCGTAAGTCAGTATTTTATCCAGTTGTTAAGCTCGCCCCGAATACCGATGCTGTGCAATTTACTAATTAGGCGCTTGCGGTGGATTTTATGAAAGATCTTTTGAAAGTCAAGGTAAATGATATCGATTGGTGATTTTGTGTCGTGGATTTCGATTATATTTCTGAAAAAGAGTAGCAGATTTGTAGGACAGGAACGGTTGTGTCTAAAGCCATCCTGAAAGTCGCTAATCAATTTGCTTGATTCTAAGAGTTCTGTAATTTTATCCGTTATCAACTTTCCTTCAACTTGCCAATGACTGAGGTGAGACTAATTGGACGGTAGTTGCCAGGATACTTTTTGTCCCCTTTTTTAAGAACTGGGGAAACATTGGCCTCTTTCCATTTAGAAGGGCAGGTGCCATTTGTGAGAGATTGGGTGAAAATGTTTTTTAAATGTTCGACGATTTCGTTTCCAGTCTCTTTCAGAATTCTGGGATGAATTTGGTCTGGACCTGAAGATTTGGTGACTTTCAATGTACCTATATATTTAATAACTTCGACGGGGGACAAGTTCACTGTGGTGAGGGCTTCAATTCATTTTGCCGCTATGATATCCTCAGGATTAGGAATATCTTGATTCGCTAACGAAAATACAGAACAAAAGTATTCATTAAGTAGAACACACATTTTGGTGTCGTCCGTTTTAAGCTCACCAACATCGTTCTCGAGAGGACCTATTACAGATTTTGAGTTTTTTTTGCTCGAGATATAACTAAAAAATTATTTCGGATTAGTTTTGGCATGGGAAGCAATTTCATTTTCATAATTTTTCTTCTTACGTTTCAGGACCCTCTTTAGATCCCGTCTGCTAATTTTGTATTCATTTTTTGCTACGTCGTCATGTGGATGTCTCTGCTTTATCGAATGATTTGCTTTTTTTCGTGAATGAAGGCGCTGCAATTCTCCTTTCCAATACGTGGCCTGTTTTTGCGCGGGATATGCTCATGTTCGATATTTTTAAGTACCGTCAAGAAAGTCAAGCGATTGATTGACATCTTGTCCGAGGGTTATATTTGCTGACGCCATTGACTCGCTTAAGCCATCAAAATAGCTAATTTGAAGTTAGGGACTTTTTCGCGGATTGTTGATGTTTTCAAGTCGAGCTCCATCAAAAAACGGATACAGTTGTGGTCACTAGTTCCGAGTGGTTCCCCTACTTCGACGTTTGTGACATGAGAGTCACTTGCACTAAATAGGAGACCAAGAATGTTGCTACCTCTTGTAGGTGTATTCATCATTTGGGTCATGAACTTATCGTCTGCAAAATCAATCAGAAGTTGGCCGGTGGCATGGATTTCGTCTGATTCCCAATCAATGTCGGGGATATTGAAGTCGCCAAGCACAATACTGTGTTGGGTTGTGACAACATCGTCGAGGGTGTTGTAAAAATCGATATCACCTGCAACCTTGCTTTCAGAGGGGCGATAGACGAGAGCGATTTGGCGTTTTAATGTTTACTGACTACTTAGATTGATACTATGTCGTGCATGTTGTTTGGATTGGTTACTTCTAATATTGCAGAGTGTTTTTCACGAGAAACAGCACTCCTCCGCCCCCTCGGCCTTGCCTATCTTTGTAAAATAGTGAGTAACGGAATCGGGAAGATAAATATTCGCCTAAATAATGCCTGGTGCTCAATATCATCCACGATTCTGTGATTGCAATTATGTCGATACTTTCATTCAATGCAGGAATACCTAATTCTTCGATTTTGTCTCTGAGACTTCTAGCGTTCACGTAGTAACATTTGAGAGTACCGTTAGTCACATTGACTTGGTTTGCTTGACTTATTTTGCTTCTACTCTGAGGTTTTGCGTCGGAGCCAAGACTTTCGTTTTTGTTTACACGGGTTGTGCTAGCGGAGCTGCAACTACTGCCTTTAACTCGGACTGGATTGATGACAGGAACTTTTTTGCTAGGACCTGTGGTGGTGTTGTGATGATCACTTGTATTTGTTGTGTATCTCGTGTTGAAGCGGGCGGAGGTCGTTGTGTCGTATGTGGTTAACAGTAATAACGTAAACACATTTAAAAACCACCTTGACAAATACTGGGAGACTAATCCATCCCCTTATTAAGGAAATGTCGCGTTACGACTATCGCCGCCAAGATGGCAACATCCCCCGTTGGAACCTACAGCATATTGCAGCTCAAAAACGATGGGCACCTTATCAAGGCTGGGCTAACTGTACCGCAAATTCAACTTTGAAATACTGCTAGAATGAACTCTTCAGTCGTCCCAGGTCTACTACTGCTACTTCTTCTTCTACTACTTGTGCTCGTTTGTTTTCCCTACTCTAATCTAATCTAATCTTCTACTAGTAGATTAGATTAAATTTGAGTAAGGAAAACAAAGAGCACGAGTGCTCATGTCGAATGTTTCCTTTGAAAGAAGTGAAAGAAGAGTAGGGGATAGTCAATGAGGCTTTAGAAATTCACGCATACATACAGAAAAGGAAGGTTGTAAGGACAGAAAAAAAAGGACTATCACTACTGTCACCACTACCTACTACAACCTCCCCACTACTACCCGGGGCATTTCAGCCCCGGAGAAGAAAGGGTCGAGTGTCAGGATGACAATTCAGAAATGGGACGAACAAAATGGGAAGAGAAATATTTAGGTTCCAGGCGGTCACATCTCAGACGGTCCAGCACGCCCATACGCTCAGCGGACTCACTTTTCCTCGAGCGCATGCCTGTCGACTTGCCCCAGAGGTTGGGTCAGACGAACTCCAACTAGGTATTGAGTCTACTTCAAAGGCGCATTTGGGAACTAAATTTCGACAAGTATGTGCACATTTAGGAGACCAACACACCCAGTTGCCAGGGTAGTGGTCTTCCCTCATGTGCCCAGAAGATTAAGTCTTCTGTACGCAAGTGGTTCCTTGAAGGCTGTAGCACTTCAAGGTGAGACGTCGGAGTGACATCTCCTGCGAAAGAGTTGCTCGTGGCATCTCCAGAGTTTAGTCAAAAGACAGACGAGTATTTTAAATTTTGAAAAACGGTATTACTGCATGTTTCGGTCCAAGGATGGCACGAATATTTACGTGTTGAAATTATGCTGAAACAAGTTCAATAAGCAGCTCTAAAGTATTTTAAAAACAGTTATTGAAAGATTTTTAATCCAGAAAAGGCAAGAACCATCATTTAAATTTCTAGATCGACTCGAACATCCAGTTAGTCTAGCAAATCAAAAACATTTTTATATTTTTGAAAAACAATTATCGCAAATTTTTAATCCAAAAAAGCCAAAACCATTAATTAAATTGTGAAAAAAAAGGAACATCTATGGAGAAAAGGTTTGCACATATACGTCTCTCGATTCCCTGCTGCACTAGGTTTCGCCCGAATCTGTGATACAAGAGAGAGAGGAGACGGTTAGTTCATTTACACTGTATAAAGGAATAACTTTCAAGGTGAGATGTCGGAGGACATTTTCAATATATAAATAAATATCATTATATTTCATTATATACTTCAGGGTGAGACACCAGAGGGGCATCTCCTAGACTATTTCATGGTGTGATGTCAGAGGGCATCTCTAAATAAATGTTGTCTACTAGGAAACCGGCGTTGCCCCAAAAGGGAAGCAGTTTTCTTTTAATAGCAGTCCTTTTATTTTTTATTTTTCCCTCCTGACACGAAGAGAAGAAGAGAAGAAAAGAAGAGTGGCATCGTGTCGACAGTGCCCTTCCATAGGAAGGTACTCACTAATTCAACAGTTGGATGTTTATATCCCCATTTCTCTCCTTTCTTTTCTCTCCCACAGAGAGGAATGAATGAAAGTGAATATAGTAATACCATCGCGTCGGCAAGGTCTCTCCGTAGGAGGATGCTCACTGCCTCAACCATGGATGATATCTGTCGAATCTACGCCGTACCGTAGAGTTGAGCAAGTTCTCCTCCTGGTGCGGCTTTGACTTTTGCATATCATGGGGTGTGGGGGTGAGCCGCCGTTGCGGCTCATCGGTAAGCGTCGCTGGGTCGCCGGCAGACTTCACCCGCACAAGTTCGTCGAATCTACGTCTTACCTTAGAGTTGCGCAACGCTCTCCTCCTGGTGCGGTTGGATTTTGCATAGCATGCGGTGTGGGGGTAAGCCGTCGATGCGGCCTCTTAGCAAGCACCGCTGAGTCGCCACAGACTTCACCCGCTCTGATTCGTCATTGTTATATATCTTTCCCCCGTATTTCTCCTCCCTTTTCTCTCCCGCAGGGAGGGTTGAAAAGTGAAAGAAAAATACCATTGGGTCGGCAAGGTCTCTCCATAGGAAAATGCTCATTGCCTAGACAAAAGGTGATATCGGTCGAATCTACTTCGTACCGTAGTGTTGAGCAAAGCTCTCGTCCTGGTGCAGGTTCGATTTTCGAATATCACGGGGTGTGGGGTTGAGTAGCCGGCACACTTCGCCCTCACTAGTTCAGAATTTTGGCTAGCTCTCCCCATTTTTCTCCTTTCTATCCTATCCCACAAAGAGATAAGACAAGCAAAAAGAAAATGTCATCGCGTCGGCAAGGTTCCTCCGTAGGAAAATATTCGTTGCCTTCAGCAATGGATGATACCCGTCGAATCTAAGCCGTATCACAGAGTTGAGCAGGAGCTCTCCTCTTGGTGCGGGTTCGATTCTCGTATATCATGGGGTGTGATGGTGAATGCTGGCACCGTACCACATAAGAATAATAAATATAAAGAGTAAAAATATGTGGTATCCCTCCAAGTCTTCACCGCCGCATCAAGTTGAGCAAGCCCTCCTCTTAGGCAGTGTCGATTTTCAGGATACAATAGTCCCTGCATCTGCTTGTCCCGTTAGGACAGCAGACAGCCTCGTAGGAGTAGTAGTAGTAATTTCTACTATTACTTCTAGTAGTAGGAGTAGACTAAATACCTAGTTGGAGTCCGTCTGACCCAACCTCTGGGGCAAGCCGACAGGCATGCGCTCGAGAAAAAGTGTGAGTCCGCTGAGCGTATGAGCGTGTCCGTCTCTGCTCGACCGTCTGAGACGCGACCACATAAAACTTGAATTCTTCACTTCTCATCTTGTTCGTCCCTTTCCTGAACAAGTCAACCTGACTCTCGACCTCTTCTTCTCCGGGGCTGAAATGCCCCGGGTAGTATTCGGGTGGTGGTAGTAGGTAGTGATGACTGTAGTGGTGGTCCTTGTCCTTTCTGCCCTTACAACCTTAATTTTTCTGTATGTGTGCGTGAATTTCTAAAGCCTCGTTGACTATCCCCACACTTCTTTCAATTCTTTCAAAGGAAACACTTGACATGAGCACTCGTGCTTGTTTGTTTTCTCTACTCTAATCTAATCTTCTACTACTACTACTGCTGCTAAATGCCAGTGGTATTCCGGTGTCTTACAAAGTATTCCTTGAACCTAGGGTACAAGTTTAATTAATGGAACAGTTCTATAAATGATGGCACATTGGTTACACATTAAGTTTGCTTGTGAAAACATCTGAGAGGCAAATATTTTGGGATTTGTTTTAGAAGCCACTCTCGTGGATACGGCCCTGGCTTACCTGCGTTTTGCTATCATGAGAAGTTTTTTTTTTCGCAACGTTACATCACAAAGCTGCATCCAAGCAGCGAATACAAATATAATCTACGTTCATATTCAGACATTCGACAACCATGCAGTGGGGTGAGCAGAGGTTCACGGGATTCTTTTCTACCCCGGAGACTTTCTAGTCCTCATGCACAGGCTGTGAGGATTGGGAAAAAGTGTCCCAGCGAGGACTCCCTGGCCAGTTGTCCTCACCCTGCCGTTAGGCGGCATGATATGATGTATATATA
>SDVV010026850.1:0-10250 GCA_016164225.1 Gammarus roeselii | reverse complement strand
GGGGGGTTGAGAGCGGAGGAGGTTGAATGTTTTCGAGATGAAATGTTGGAGGAGCATGGCTGGAGTGTCGCTGAGAGACAGGTTCACTAACGACGTGGTTCGAATCAGAACGGAGACGGTGAAGGAGCTGGAGGACAGAGTGGATTCTCGTGTTCTGAGATGGTTTGGATAGATGATGGGAGATTGCTGAGAAAAAAGTGATGAAGAGGATGTTTAGGTGGATGGATTGTGTGAAGCAGGCTGGGTACGAAAACTTGTCACGCTGTTGGGCTCTGCTGCTGACACGAACCGCACTCGTGATCCAGAGTGTGTGTCGTGGGGATTTCGGTCAAACCCTTAAGCCCAAAAGTGCTGTATGAGTGAAAGCGTGTATGTGATTCGTCTTGCCGTCGGCCACCCATCCTTCTGGGGTATTCGGCCTAGTGTCTGTATCTCTACTAAATTGCATTCATTTATTTTTGTTCTCTCTGTGAACAAAATTTTGATACAAACTACAGCAATCCGCTATGCTTTCAATTATGTATAAGCCGTTCGCCAAGCTCTTCACTGCACTTTAATGAACATTTTTCACTTCAACATTCTACCAAGTTAGTGAGGTCAAAATCAAATCTACCGTCAGATTCATAAGAGGATTCTTCGTAGATTTGAAATGTACAACCAGCTCCTGGCTTCTATAGTCCTTAATTCTATTACCTGTCACTGAGGCCTTTGTTTGAGAGCTTGCTGGACAAGTTTATACTCATTTGTTGTTAGGCGACTTTATTCACTCGTAAATATGACTTGTATGGAGCTCATGGAAAAATATTCAGGTTAGGGACGACTTATAGGTCTGTAATACACGCATCACTGGGATACAGACATTAGGCCGCTTCCCCCAGAGAGGGGGGGGGTTGCCGAAGCAGGGCGCACCTCGCACCCTCATACGGTCACACTCACACAACTTAGTCCTTTTGTGTTAAAGGGTCCGGCTGGCAAAACAGCGTCAAAATCAACCATTCTCCAATCACGCCTGTTCAATGCACGCTCTCTCGCTTCTTCCACATTCATGTCTCTCCTTCCTAACGCCTGCTTCACACCATCCATCCACCCAAACTTCGGTCTACCTCTAGGCCTGCGACCACTCGCCTCCGTATTCATCACCCTTCTCAACAATCTCTATTCATCCATCCTCTCCATGTGCCCGAACCATCTCAGAACACGCGAATCCACGCTGCCCTCCTACTTCTTCACCATCCCTGTTCTGATTCGAACCACGTCGTTGGTGATCCGGTCTCTCAGCGATACTCCAGCCATGCTCGCGCCTCAACTCACGTTGAGGCTCTGGTGGAAATGAGGCCCAAATCAATCAATCAATCACGTTGAGGCTCTGGTGGAAATGAGGCCCAAATCAAATCCAGCCATGCTCCTCAAACATTTCGTCTCGAAAACATTCAACCTTATCTAACTTCGCTTTGGGACTCGTGGAACATAGAAGCAAATAATAAATAAATCGACCTTATTCTTTCCTCTGCTCTCTCCCCTCAAGTCTCAGCTTTGTAGAGCACAGTTGAGACAACAACACCCTCATACAGCCCTCTCTTTGCTTCCAGCCCTAGCGTCCTACAGCTCCTTACACTGTTCAGTGCACCCAACACTTTACACCCCTCCTTCACTTCAGTTTCCACTAGTTCAGTTATCTCCACTTGAAGCCCAGATACTTGGAACACATTACTTCCTCCAAGAGCTCTTCATTTAGGGGGACAGTAATTTTGCTCGCATTGAGTCCTCGAGCATCTTGTTACTTTACTCTTACCCACCGCCCTACGGGGGAGTCTGCATTAACTTCGCGTTGGGACTCCGGTGGAACATTGAAGCAAATAAAAAATAAATTTACTCTTACCCATATTCACTCGAAGATTCCTCCTCTCACACACCACTCACATATTATGACTCACGTTGAGGCTCTGGTGGAAATGAGGCCCAAATCAATCAATCAATCAACCAAACTCACGCGCCCTCTTGAGGCTCTGGTGGAAATGAGGCTCAAATCAAATCAAATTCTCCTCTGAATCCGCAACCAGGGCCGTATCATCAGCAAATGGCAACTGGCTCAACTGCCAACTCTTCCCGTTCGCTTCCAACAGCTCCAAGCCACGACCGTTGAGGCTCTGGTGGAAATGAGGCCCAAATAAATCAAAATCCAAGCCACGACCGAGCATTGGGGATGTTGAGTTATTATTTCAGTACTTCGTTTTACCTGTATCAAAAATGCAATGCGAGTTGCCGTTTCGTAAGTTTTTGCACTATAATATTTAAAGACAGTGCACGGTGGAACATGAAAGCAAATAATAATAAAATTAAAGACAGTGCAGATAAGTGGTTCAGTTGTTGTCAGGTGTGTCGAGTCCTCTAAAAGAAATCACTTCCCTCGCGGCTTTATTTAATCGAGGATTGGCCTCTTGTGATTTTGATCAATACTGCTTAGCTGTGATAGGCATGTGCTTTTATTGGCAATTTAGCCTATTTGATGTAATTATAACTGGTAAGTAGTTATCGTTTAACCATCGACTTTAATGAGTAGATTAGTTACCTTTGCTCCCGTATGGATGTTTTAGTTGTGAATTGCTATGGGTATTATAATTTCTGGAAGCCACTTAGTCGCTACATGTTTTAGACGTGTAATGTATTATCATAGGATCAGACGAAATATTAAAACTAACATGATTGACTCTTTTATTATCAAACGTGGAATGAACAACACAATTATTTTTAACGTGGTTCGAAGCAAGATAGACTGGTCAATCCGGGCAAGCTCTGAAAATGAAATGTATTTTAATGCTCTCGGCTGAATTTTGGATTTGATTTCAGCCCTTTTCCACCGGAGCTTCAATGTGATTTGAGCCTCATTTCTAACAGCCTCAACGTCGGTCATAAAACTCCCCGTAGGGCGCGGTCCATTGCTATGAATATATGGTAGAAAATTGTTTATCTCGCACAGGTACTTTCTCTACAATTTACTCAGGCTGAGCTCGAGTACGATCGGCTAATTGCCAGGCGAACAATTTTTAAGCTGTCCTGATCGTCTGAGCTCATCGTTATGATGTGGAAGAATGTTGGAGTAAATGCCGGCCGCACGATAAAAGGAAACTTACAAGCGCACAAAATGCCGGTCTAGTAAGCCTGCGCAGATACGAGCAAAATGTTAATGTAGTTCTAACAAACGGATTGAGAGAATATAATATTCCAGTCAACAAAACTTGAAAATCTTACAATTAACTAGTAAGGAAACTTTTGTACAAAATAAACCAGAAACATTTCCCAAAGCCTACATCAGGGTGCAGCTCATAAAAAGACCGTAGAAACCTTATGTAGGAGTAATCTTTGAAATTATAACCACTTTTGCTGGGGAATGTACAGCGAAGGCTGAAGCAATGTAATTTCAACGCTAGAAATCAGAACGCACAATGCGCGTGCATTACACTGATGACACCAGGCAGAGCCCTGGCTTGTGAAAAGTCACACATGGTCCAAGAGCATTCTAGCATTTCCATGCCCAGAGATAAGATAGTTGATGCAATCAATATATGTGTATCTGCATGACTCGAGTGTCCTATCAATCGCCTTGCCACTATGTTTCAAACTATTCTAAACTTGCCACATATGATCTATAGCTTTTCTAATGGTCAGGTTCATGCTTACCCTCATTTCACACCTAATCCCCCTTCAGTATTCAGCAATCACGCATCACCTCTCCGTATCCCCAGATTACTTTAAATGGGTCATCATCTTCAATTGCCGTTCACTGCACTACTCATGATAGTCATTCAAATGTAACAGTCAAAGGACAACGTGTTAGACAGACCCGCGCGAAACTTGGCTGCCGCGGCTGAACACCGGTCGATTAGGTGTGAATGACGGCAAGCATGGTTGATTGATTGATTGATTTGGGCCTCATTTCCACCAGAGCCTCAACGTGAGTTATAATAGGCTCCCCCGTAGGGAGTGTTAACTATTAGAGTAGCTATAGATTATAAATTGAGACAAACGTACTAGTTAACACGAACATGAAATGGATCGGCCTAATTTACACGTAAGAAAGGTTACAGAGGTGCATAGTCGGCAAGTTTGGAAATGTTTAAACTTACAGACATAGCTATCAATAGGAGACTTGATTGTCAAGCAGCTATATATCTACTGGATTTACAACCAGTTTCCAATTGGCCCGGGATTGCTAGAACACTCTCAAAAATGTAATTGCTTAGAATTTACTCCTTCGCTTCTTTTTGGCTAATGTAGGAGGCATTGATGGATTACATAAAGTTTCCTCGCTGGGATTTAACAGAAATCGTGCCAATCCCCCCCAAAAAAAATCACGAGAACGTTGCTGCCATCGTGAGCGCTGGCTAGTATTCACGACAACGTTACTGCCATCTGCAAAGGCTTCATTGTATTGACCGGACACAGGAGCTACAACTGCGAAGTTATTAATAGTTGAAGTATCTAAATTTCACCACTGTTCTGAAATGAATCGAATGGTCTCTTCATAAAAAGTTGACTTGCACAACTATGAACTAACCGAGCACTAAAACACTTGCACTCCGGTCATGATCATAACAAGAGCACAAACAATAAATAGGCATTGCATTAGTTGCACATAATTTACAGGTTCAATTGTAAAGCTAGCACTATATACAAATTTCAAATAAAATAAAACATTAACTCTGTGAAATACTGATTGAGTACCTCTGATGAGTAATACAATTTGACTGTTATGGAGCAGGTCGGTGAAAACTATGGTCTAGTCAATCAAAACTTATCTCATCAAGACGCCTAATCACACTAAATCATGGATTTTTTCCAATTCAATGCCGTCAACTGCTAATGTAATAATATTGCCCCTGTTTCACACTCTCAAGAAAGCAATTCATGTGAACTCACACAACTTGATAACGGTTGCTCGATGCACGAAGGCCGCACCGATGGCGATTAGCGTTTCCATCGCACATTACCGCGAGGCAAAACATACACAAAGCATTAGAACATCTTAATAAATGATCACTCAAACATCTACATAAACAAACTTAAATAAAAAATTCTCACAATATCCGCAAATTACAGATTACTGAATGACGCTGGCAGAGTGATGCATGCATTCACACTCATAACTATTGCGCTATTTTACAAGTTACGAGTAATGCACACCACTTTTACGCCAGCCGAGGACTAGGCCACATAGCTACAAATCTCTTCATTTCAATGTACAACAGTCGAGCACTGATTTGCATCACGCGCTGTCGCAATAAATAACTAAAAAAATATAAGCAACTACACCAAATTTTAGCAGCAAAGGTGTTTGTAGCAGATAAGAGTAAACCGCATATGCTAAATGCTAAACACAAGGCCACAAAAACTATCGGCAGACTATAATTACATGATGCAAGTCACTTCTGAATACGATTTTACATGTATAAAAGAATCAGAGAGAAAGCAATATTTTGGAGCAGAGTTCAATTTTCCAGAATTTTTGAATAAGTTGAAATGAGGAACAGTTATGACATCTATTGTACGGTCATCTATTGTACGCAGAAGGTAATTCAACACAAATTACACCATTATATATGAATGGTTTAAAAATTGGAACCCGAAACAATTCATTTCACTTTAAAACAAGGCAGTATTAAATGGACATTAGTCTAGACAACTCATCGAACCAAATCATTAGTATGAACCAAATCATTAGTATGAACCAAATCAAGGTTTTAAAACGTATATTGCACCCCTCTTCCTAATTGAGGTGTCATTAGTATGAGAAAGGCATGATATTAGAAGTGTAATTCGTCCTAAAAAATTACACTCGATTGCATCAAAGTCGAGAGGAAGCATCCCTTCATGTGTGCACATATTTATTCAAATCAGAAAGTGTTTCGCCGAAACATCAAAACAAATCAAGATTTCAGTTTTTCTTCGATAGCTAGGCGATACGTCATAAACACACAAACACGGTTATATTTTCAAATGTACGAAGCAGTTGATCATCTCAGAATGAGAGGGTGTAATGCACACTGAATCAAGGTACATAACGATTTGTATCTTTTTCTTCACATGAACTCCATTGACCTAACTGCCCAGGCCAAACAAACGACGCATAATCAGCATATCAATGCTTCGATTGGAGGCAAACGGGCTCTTTCCACTCAGACGACATTGTTCGAATCAATATCGGACTGTGAGTCGGCAGTAACGAACTCCGCCATTATGCTCAATTCACGGCAAATAATATGGAAGCTTATCCTCCTAAAAAATCAAAATAACAGTTTTATTGTGCATTTGTGCTTGCACGGCAGCTTAGAAACAGTATATATACGATAGGACAACAATTTCGAATGCAAACGAAGATAACAAAACTTTAAATTTTCACGTTCAACACCTAATAAAATGGCTTTGCGAACGAAAATGGTTTATAAGTATCACTTTTGGCAAGAAATACTACGATTTTGGGATGGTTTTGGTAATGAAATTTCCAAACACACCGAAACTAGATCTGTAACAAGCCGAGGGGGGACAACTCATCATCGGTGGCCAGAAATGGACGTCATCTGTTAGCTAGCTAGACACGTCTTAGCACATCGTTCCGAAGAATACAAACACTGCATTCGAAAAAATGCGATTCGATCTTGATACAACCACAGGCTCGTTTTGGCTGGTAAATCGGACTATTGATACTGACCTTACTGCAGCAGTTAATGCATTGACATCATACAGTTCAGCCGAATGCTTTGCTGCTGGTCTGACGAGACGATTGATATTAGCCCAGTTATTATTTAATCATATGATGTTGTGTCCGTTCTTATCTAAAAATACCCCCGCCATACCGCGGCAGGAACGACTCAAATAATGATAACGGGAATATATTCACCATAACATCCTGTATCTACAAATTTGCAGGCCGCTTCTCCTGCACTGAAAAAAACACGCCCAACTAAGAACCAAAGTCCAAATTTCAGATGGCTCAAACATCTTCATAACCACATTAATAATATTTTTTAATGAATGCCCAAGCTACCAAAACCGGCAACGAATGGCTTTCCGATTATAAATAACTTTCGACACTATTTATGGTGTTTAGTCCCTGCCGAACAATGAGTAGTCATACCCCGAAGGCAGAGAAACGCACCGAGGGTGGTTACAAAAATATACGAGGCCTTGTCAACACAGTCTCTCGTATAGTTATGTTCTTTCAGCAATCTTAGAAACATCGCTTTCGCTGCGTTTATTGTTGAGATGCAGCACCGTTTACCACCGAAGATTCCCGCCCACCGCATCGTTCAAGCACGGTGGGCTTTGATTGAGCTTGTGATGGTTGCTGGGCAGAACTTCTAGTCAATTTTAACAGTTGAGTATATCCTGGTGACGAAGTGTTTGGTACCCACGTAGCCCACGGTGCCACAGAGCAGGCCGAGAGCACCGCTGAACAGAGCCATGTAGCCAAAGTAGAAGCTCGTTTGGAACAATCCGTACATTCTGCAGGAAAAACGATATATAAATAACGACAAGTTCAACATGGAAGCTCATTTAGACCATCCGTACATTCAGTCAATAAAATTCTTAGAAAGAAAACTTTTAAAAGGCAGAGACAGGTACGAATTTTGATTTAATTTGAACCTCATTTGGCAGGTACGTACTACTGTAATAATTGGATCAAAAATTAAGCAGTTGCTTCATTGGGCTTTCGATAACAGAACTCTGTGCAATTATCAATAAACTGAATTGTGGCAAGTGCTGAGCAATATCTATGTCAACGTACGTTCTTACAAATAGACGACATTGTTATAGGTTACGTCGCTAATTATATTAATGGGGTTGTAAGACATTTTACAAATAGACGACACTGTATTAGGTTACGTCGATAAAGATATTTATGGTGTTGCAAGAAACGTTGAAAATGTGGCTGCGGTTTTGCGTAAAATGACACTCCGGTCATATATTTTGTATATGAAATAACAGCATGCAGTCTGGTATTGCAGACCGACCAGTTACTCAACTCATCAGACATATACCTGTTTCAGGCCACGCAAATAAGTTGAGTGTCAAGGCTTTATAATGCACCGGAGGTAAGGCACTTCTGGCACCAAACCTCAAATGAGCAACTAGTGCTGCATCAAGTTATCGACAAGAAAGTCTATCTCTGGGTTTCTTTCACCTCAAGGCATGCTCAAGTCAACACAATTGTAGACGGAGGTCAAGAAAGTGTTTCATTCAAAATGTGTTGAGGACAGTGATCCTCCGTGATGGAGGAGTCCATCAGCAGGTAAGATAATAAAGAGTGATCAATTCACAGCTGATTTCATTCCAGCTAAGAGGTTGGTCTTCCGAAGGAAGCAAATTAGAGGTTCCGCATTAAACCCCTACTGACAACTCGAAGATCATTATGCAGAGCGTATTTGCGGGGTCCAGAAACTGGCTCATGAGAAAGTGTGTGCGTCGACATCTTGTCCAGGTGGGACTTTCTGCTAATACATGGGCTATTGTAATGGACAGTAAATAGTCCGACCCTCAATTGGTGTTATGTGCGTAAGTCTACGTGTCCCACTCTCAATCGGCAAAAATGATCACAGGCCGTCGAGATCAGAAGTTTGGCGAAGTGCCTTCAATAGTGTGTAATTTATTAAGCATGGGAACATCAGACCATCCCATGGTTTATTATTTTCGCACAGATTTTCTAATTATTGGGCTAGTCTCAATATGGAAGTGGGTACTGTTTTGTTGGATCAGGTGCCAGTTCAGCTCTGCGCCGCGTCGTCCGCCGGTGCCTTTACCCACAACCCAGACTGCCCTGGAACACAGCCCAAACGAATGTTCCTGGACGATAAACGTACAAACCAGTACAAAATTGTCGCGCCAACTGGAGGGGGAGCACAATTGTTGAATGCCTCTTGATTTGAGCCTAATTTCCACCGGAGCCTCAAGGTGAGTTATAATAGGCTCCCCCGTAGGGCGCGACCGCCATTGGTTCAGGTAAGCTCGCAAGGCCTTGCGTGCGAAAATATTAGTTTGTCAAGATGAAGTCAGTACATATTTCAATTGTGACATGTTCGCGAACTAGCGCGTACAGGAGATAGATTTGAGTGTCAAGGCTTTCTAGTGCATTGGAGTCAATGTCCTTCTGGCACAGAACGTCAAACCAGCAGCCAGCGCTGCATCCAAGTCATCAACAAATCATCCTCTGTCTCCGGAATTGTTTCAGCTCACGGATATAGAGAGAGGTCACAAATGTGTCCTACTAAAAGTGAGCAAAGAAAACGGTGGTCCTCCGGGATGGAGGAGTTTAGCGCGTACAGGAGGGTGAAGAGTTAACACGTATCTTCGTAAATGTATTGTTATCTCTGTGCGTAATGGGGTGGAGAGACCACCTAACTTGCACAGGTGTTTGGGATTTAGACAGCTTCGTATAGTCCGGTGTGCTTTCCAAAAGCAATAAGCTTTTTACGGTAGGTTGGGTCCGTGAGTAGGCCTTGTAGTAAATGACTCGTGATTACATCATTGGAAAAACTGCAGTCCGTAACCAAGATACGATCTCGCGTCGCAAGAATACGAGTCCAGAACGTTACTAGGCCATCCAGCACAACAAAGTTGTACTAGGCGACGCGAGGTCTCCCAACGTTACTGTGGGTAAGTTTTTTCTAGGCCTTGTAGGTTGCACGGGGGATTTATGAACGCTCGCCGGGCTGCCGCGCGTGCGTTGCAATCCATCAGTAAGTGTTTCACGCTAATTGCTCTTGGTGGCAACAGGGGCAAGGTGGCGTGTTTAGTCCTATGTCGACATCCATCAGGTGGTTGTGAGTTATCCGCGAGTGTCCCGTGCACAAGCGGTTGATGAACACTTGGTCTTTTCTGTTGGTGAACTTTGTTTCCCATTCTCCAACTGAGGGTTTGACTGAAAGCATTTTTTTTCCCTCTGTTGCCACATTTCATCCCATCGTGATGTGTTCTGGGCCTTCATGGATCTGGAGAATGCATACGACAGAATTGATAGGGAAGCGCTATGGAGGGTGTTGCGTTTGTATGGAGTGGGCGGACATCTGTTGAAAGCAGTGCAGAGTTTCTATGCTGACAGCCAAGCATGTGTCAGAGTGGGGAGCGAGGTGAGTGATTGGTTCACAGTGAAAGTGGGACTGAGACAAGGCTGCGTGATGTCTCCCTGGCTGTTCAACCTCTATATGGATGGAGTGGTCAGGGAGGTGAACGCGAGTGTGCTGGGTCGTGGCTTGGAA
>SDVV010026849.1:0-12197 GCA_016164225.1 Gammarus roeselii | reverse complement strand
TATATGAATATGAAAAAGTCTATAATCAATGAAAAATATATCTAATAAATATTTGTTGGCAATATCCCAAATTTAACTCGAATGATTAGCATTGAAATGCATGTATGCATCATGGCATGCAACGGAAATGCAATACAACGCCTTAGTCTATACGTTGAAAATGTGATAGTTATCAGTCCAGTTTGAAGGTATGCCTCGATATTGAGGCGGAAAAATGCGGTAATCGTCTCAGTCTGAATACATGGATTTCTCCAAGAACCCCAAAATCATCCCTTGTACAATGAAGAAATTGCAGATATGCAACATGCCATGCATCGGAATGCACTACAACGCCTCTTGCCTTACGTTGAAAATGTGATAGATATTAAGCAAATTGAAGTTGTACACAGCTACCTGAGCTATTGTAGATATATATCTCATCAGTTCCAACAAGAATCTTAAGCATAAGTCTACAGCTTCTTTTGTGACACACTGAAACCATGCTACGGTGACAACGTACGCATGCGCGCATGCGCGTGTGCGTGCGTGGATATTGAGGCGTAAAATGCGGCCAGTTCCCCTGGCTGAATGCATGGACTTCCTACACATAGCCCGAAAAATCATCCTCTGTACGCTGAATTAAATAAATGACTGCTGGGAGTACTGAAAAGCGAAACAGCCAACGATTAACCGAGTGAGATCATTGGCTTGCAACCAACGTGTTGCAGTATGTTGCTCGCATGTCCGAGGCCACAGACGAGCTGCTAAGGGTAGCCAAACCGCAAATGCTCATGTGAAATAAGACCGTAAAACATATATGAAGATATTTAGGTTTGCGCACCATCAATCTCCGTCAGAAATACTACCAAACGAGTACACTTTCGCGTGAAATGATGAAAGCACGTCAACATGAACATGTTATAACCTGTAAATGTTCATAGCGTTCATGCCACGGAAATTATTGATAAGACAAAGTACAGATATGAGCAAACTTACCTAACTTTCCAGAAGCGCATTCAAAATTTTGCCTAGGGGTGTCCTCAACCGAACTCCACCAGAAATGTTCATCTTGAAACTAGTATTGAAGGATTGAAATAGTCACCTATTCATTTCACGGGTTTCTCTATGTCTGATAATAAGGAAAACGATAGAAGAAGTTACTGCTGGAATAAGTACAACGGAGCGCTAAGGGTACTGATACAAAACAATCGCAGAAAATAACAAGAATCAAAATGAATCTATTAATATATATAATGAGCAAGTAAATAAATATGTATAAATAAATATTGTTTCATTGTCTACAGATAAAAATCATCTGAAAAATATGTGAACGTATCTGCAGCTATTTCTTTATTAACATTGTGTCCTGACGAAACTCTGATAATATATGCATACAAGGGGATTCAATGTATAATATAGAATTTAGCTCGATAGGGCTACGTACATATTACGGCAGTCACTAATAAATAGAAAGATGAAAGCACATCCATATCAACAGGTTTCATCCTGTAAATGTTCATAATATGTAAAATCCTTATAAGCTCTTATATAAATAAAATATATAAATTATAATGTTAAACTTGTCTCATTGTCCACCTAAATACGCATTGAAAATGTGCATTGAAACGTACTGCAAGCAACTCTAATACAAAAACGATATAAATGTTTCTATGTAAATCAAATAAATATGTATATATAATTGACCATGTTTGATTGTCCCTATAATATGTCTCGAACATGCGTGCATGTATCTGCAACCGACCCTAAAATTTTGCGCCCGAATATGTATCTTAATCCATTAATAAATGTATAAAAATAAATCTTGTTCCATTGTCCTCAGAAAAAAAGTCACCTGAAAAATACGTGAACGTATCTGCAGCTATTTGTTTCTTAACATTGTGTCCTGACGAAAATCTGAAAAATATATACATTCATTGGGAAAAAGCGAGTGGATCTTATCAAATAATATCAATCGTGCAATAAAATATCATGTAAAACCAACAGCTTCTATTCAAATATGTCATTCAATAACAAATATAGTAATATATATCATACCCTCCTACCGTGCGAAATATTCCAATACAATCATATATAGCGTTGACAAGACCTAATAACGTACATCTATATAATCCGTCCTGTAAGCAAGCGTAACTATATGGAACCAGTTACCGTAAGGAAACCGTAAGTTACCGTAAAGAAACCAGAAGAAAAACTGTATTCTGTGAGAGGACCATATATCTCGAGGTGAAATCTTTGTGTGACATTGATGGATAAAGAGATCATCGAGTGCCATTTGCGTTTTGACCACCCTAAAACTAATTGACCAGAATAGAACTAAATAAACCTACATGTATAAGGTCCAAGCGACTAAGTCAGTCACACTAAGAAATAAGATACTTCCTAACAATTACATTGGCCGAATAAATAAAAAAGCGTCTTGCATCTCTTAGACGCCTGACTCTCCTCCCTTTTCCTGTCTGTACCTACAGTAATTAACTTGACCACAAGAGCAATTATCTTAACATACAACTACAATGTCTGAGATATTCAGCGACTAAGTCGGTTACACTAAGAAAGAACATATTCCAAACCATTACATTGGCCCGCATAAAAAAAAATTGCGCCATGCATCATTATATCCAGGAGCGCAACCAACTTTCTGCCGAGGGGGGGGTACTCGTGGGACCACCAAAAAATTGTCTCTTGCACCTATACTATCTACTAGTATTGACCTAGCTGAGCATCACTCGCGAAGCTATTAAGCCATCATTCTCCTATCAAATTTTTATAATCAAGGCACCAACGTTGACGATCAATCCACCGCTGGTCAACCGAGATTGGCAAATATACCCTAAAGCAACTACTCCAACCAACACGTGCCGCTTACTTGAAGAACAATACTCAGAGCATGGTGATATGTACACTGACGATCTCCAAAACTGCGGACGGAGTTGGAGCAGCTGCTGTGTGCGGGCAACCTCACGTTCGGCTACCCTCCCACAGGAAACCTCTGTGTTTTCTGCCTAGACTCACTCGAATTAGCCATCTCTGTTACAAAACAGATCGTTTCCCAAATACGTCGTATCCTCAGACACTTGAGTGCAGTTCTTCAGCTCGAAACTCTGCGCTCTGAACGACCTACTCTTCGTAAAATGCAGTACAATCTCTTTACAACGTCTGCGACTGGTCAAGCTGGTACCCAGTCATCAACTCTAATATAACATTCCCATAGGCAACAGAGTAGACAAAAAGATACTTCCCATTAAACCCTCGGTTGGAGAATGGGAAACCAATTTCTCCAACAGAAAAGACCAAGTGTACATCATTCGCGTATGCTCAAGACACACGTAGATAATTCTCAGCCACCTAATGGATGTAAACATGCGACCAACGCGCCACCATGCCTCTGATGCCCCCGGGGGGAATCAGCGTGAAACACTTACTGATGAATTGCAATGCACTCGCAGCAGGCCGGCGAGCTTTTTTAAATCCCCCGTGCCAGGTACAAAGCTTGCTCACTGACTTAACCTACCGAACAAAGCTAATCGCTTTCGGGAAACATTCTAGACTATACGAAGCAGTGTAATATTAGCTGCGTTCAATTCTTCCCCCTTCCTGTACGCACAAGCTTGCTTATATATCAAAATTGGGAATTTTTTTCACCTAACCCTTATAAAGGTTGCGGTTTTCGCGCACGGCGTTGTGGAAAACCAACCAGAATCGATTTCCTTCGTGTTCTACAGGCGAGAGTGGAAATGAGATCGAAATCAAATATACGTTTCACGGTAGGGTCTGACACTCAGGGTGAGCTCAAGACATAACTTCGCTTCGATGTTTGAAAAGGAATTTATGAGGATTTAAGAGAGAAGAGTGTGGTGAGCTGTGCGACCTTGGTCGTGGAAGCAAACGGGGGGACGGGAGCGTATAAGAAAAAAGTTGACTGTTTAAGAAATTAAATGTTTGCCGGGTTAGTTTTTCCAGCTCTGCGGGGTTAAGTCGTGGGGAGCGAGAGAGGAAGCGAATGTTTCCGAGACGATATATTTGATAGAGATGGCCGAAGTAACGCGAAAGAAGAGGAAGGCCTGTCAGGAGGGTAATGCTATTGTGATTTGAGGTAATGGAATGTTGGCTGATAGGAAGTCAATTGCTCACCTGACTGATGTTGAGCGCGATATCCCCTCAATAGTTGTGGAGCTAAGTACCATTGAGTTTGAGAGTTGCAAGTCCATGTCTAAACATATGACACTTTTCTTTTACTCATTATTTTTTTGTCTTTTTATTTAGCTGTTATATGCGTGTTTCTCTTTTTCATGAGATGTTAGTGATGCTGACTTGTTTTCACTTCCTCACGCCCAAATAATCTCCGAACGAGCTAAGAGCTTAAAACCAATGTGTTTTTTTCTGGCATGAGTTATCTTCAGTTTTTGGTGTCCTCTATGTATAACGGAAATTGATTATAATAAAAATTATTATTATTATTATTATTATAACTACTATTATTATTATTCTTATTTATGACACGTTATTCAAATTGAAACGGCCACGAGAGAATGTTGGAGGTCAGAGTAAATTCACGTGTTCTAAGGTGGTTCAGACACATGATAAGGATTGATGATGGGAGATTGGTGAAAGGGTGACGAAAGTGGAGATGAGAGGGCGTAGGTCCAGAGAATGATTTTATTTATTAATGACTTCAAGGAGGCGAGACAGTGGGGAGGACGCAACATAGCGTACAATGGATTGGTGTGAGGGGATAGTGATTGTTATTGGACGAATTTTGACGCCGCCCTGATGCACTTTTCCGCTATCTGTTGTCATGTTGAGCAACGGGAAGGCTCTATGGCGTGTGGCCCCGCGAGCCAAAGGGCCAAAGTTTGGTATGCTTATGAGCATATCGAAGAATATGAGGTGCGACTTGTCGCTGTCTTACCCTCATTTGGGGCTATTCGGCGCTCCGTCTGTATATGTATCTTTAGAGACGATGACATTATTATATTCAGTCATAGGCTACTTGTATTGGTCATAACACCCATCGGCTGTTCAATTCCTATTGGAAAAAGAAGAGACCTTGCAATTGCAAGTGCTTCAATACTTCATTTTTCTATTCTTCGGTCCTGCTCAACAAACTTTCGTCTTTGACGAGTGTTACACTTGCTGTAGCATATTCTACCATTCTGTTGTGATCCCAGACTATTTTTTTGAGATTATATAATGGGGCAGTTTTAGTGAAGGAAGATCCAGCCACCCGCTCACAAGTTGTCCGCTTTCTAAATAATATAGCCTGCACATTTTGACTTATTTAACAGGGTTTACAGTGCATAATGATCCCTGAAATAACTAATTTACCGACTAAACAGTTGCCAATATAGTGACAATATAAAAATAGCTCAATCAAATGTTGTGTTCCATTATCTTGTCCAACCCCTGCGTCGAGCACACATTTCGATCGGTGACTTTCATTTCCGGGTTTCCTTTTACAATGATCAATGAAGTTCAGTATTAACCATTGCAAAACATAATGGTTATGCTATGTCGGTCAACTATAATGATTATGCTATGTCGTTCAACTATTGCTGCGATCACGGGTCAAAGTAAAGAAAAGCGCGCTTACACTGTTATCGAATTCCTCAGTTTGAGCCTGTGACCCTTTTGCCTTTGAGTTGACAGTCGTAATTCAGATGAACAAATGATGCTTTCACCAACGAGTCACACCATCGACACGCCCTCACCAACGAGTCGCACTCTCACTACGCTCTTACTGACCAGTCACACCATCATCACGCTGTCACCAACGAGTCACACCATCGTCACGCCCTCACCAGTGAGTCGCACTCTCACCACGCTCTTACTGACCAGTGACACCATCATCACGCTGTCACCAACGAGTCACACCGTCGTCACGCCCTCACCAACGAGTCGCACTCTCACCACGCTCTTACTTACGAGTCGCACCATCAACACGCCTTCACTAACGAGTCATACCATCATCAGGCTCTCACTACCGAGTCACATCATCATCAGGCCCTCACTAACGAGTCTGACCATCATCACGCTCTCACTAACGAGTCACACCATCATCAGACTCTCACTAACGAGTCACACCCTCATCAGGCCCTCACTAACAAGTCTGACCATCATCAGGCCTTCACTAACGAGTCACATCATCATCACGCTCTCACTAACGAGTCACATCATCATCACGCTCTCACTACCGAGTCACATCATCATCAGGCCCTCACTAACGAGTTTGACCATCATCACGCTCTCACTAACGAGTCACACCATCGTCAGGCCCTCACTAAGGAGTCTGACCATCATCAGCCCCTCACTAACGATTCACACCATCATCAGACTCTCACTAACGAGTTACATCATCATCACGCTCTCACTAACGAGTCACACCCTCATCACGCTCTCACTAACGAGTCACACCATCATCAGACTCTCACTTACGAGTCACACCATCATCAGGCCCTCACTAACGAGTCTGACCATCATCAGGCCCTCACTAACGAGTCACACCTTCATCAGACCTTCACTAACGAGTCACACCATCATCACGCTCTCACTAACGAGTCACATCATCATCAGGCCCTCACTAACGAGTCTGACCATCATCAGGCCATCACTAACGAGTCTGACCATCATCAGGCCTTCACTAACTAGTCACATCATCATCACGCTCTCACTATCAACTCACAGCATCATCACGCACTCACTAACGAGTCACACCATCATCACGCACTCACTACCGAGTCACACCATCATCAGACTCTCACTAACGAGTCACACCATCATCAGGCCCTCACTAACGAGTCTGACCATCATCAGGCCTTCACTAACGAGTCACATCATCATCACGCTCTAACTAACAACTCACAGCATCATCACGCACTCACTAACGAGTCACACCATCATCAGGCCCTCACTTCCGAGTCACGTCATCATCAGGCCCTCACTAACGAGCCTGACCATCATCACGCTCTCACTAATGAGTCACATCATCATCATGCCCTCACTAACGAGTCACATCATCATCAGGCCCTCACTAATGATTCTGACCATCATCAGGCCCTCTCTAACGAGTCACATCATCATCAGGCCCTCAATAATGAGTCACATCATTATCACGCTCTCACTAACAACTCACAGCATCATCACGCACTCACTAACGAGTCACACCATCATCACACACTCACTAACGAGTCACACCATCATCACACACTCACTAACGAGTCACACCATCATCAGGCCCTCACTAACGAGTCTCACCATCATCAGGCCCTCACTAACGAGTCTGACTATCATCACGCTCTCACTAACGGGTCACAGCATCGTCACGCCCTCACAAAAGAGTTACACCATCATCAGACCCTCACCACCGAGTCACACCATTATCAGGCCCTCACTGACGAGTCTGACCATCATCAGGCCCTCACTAAAGAGTCATATCATCATCAGGCCCTCACTAACGAGTCCCACCATCATCAGGCCCTCACCAACGAGTCTGGTCATCATCAGGCCCTCACTAACGAGTCTGACCATCATCAGGCCCTCACTAACGAGTCCGACCAGCATCAGGCCCTCACTAACGAGTCTGACCATCATCAGGCCCTCACTAACGAGTCTGACCATCATCAGGCCCTTACTAACGAGTCTGACCATCATCAGGCCCTCACTAACGAGTCCGACCAGCATCAGGCCCTCACTAACGAGTCCGACCAACATCAGGCCCTCACTAACGAGTCTGACCATCATCAGGCCCTCACTAACGAGTCTGACCATCATTAGGCCGTCACTAACGAGTCTGACCATCATCAGGCCCTCACTAACGAGTCCGACCAGCATCGGGCCCTCACTAACAAGTAACGCCCTCATCAAATATGATTGACCTCAATGCAACAGGAAGAATACATGTACTCGTCAGCGCGAGATGTCAGCGAGAACCCAGGTTGCCAGAATACGCCAGTGTCAAGTCGTTCTCTGATACTAGGCCGCTCTGAAATAAGGCCATCTACATCTTCCTGCCGGTCTGAGCCTTGACTCCGTATTTTTAGAGGTAGACTGAAGGGACAAATAATAGAAGATAATTCGTTAATTTAAAACTGGTTTAGCTTGTGTGTATTTACTTTCTTTTTCTCTTGTAAACCACATTACTGTGTCTGCTGTGTCCTGGATACCAGCCCCATTAACCCACCTCTGACACGGGATACTTCCTACCCTACCCCAGGAGGGCGGCGGGGCCCCACGTGGTGGCGCTGGTGGGTGTGGTGGTGTGCCGGCGTCTGGTGGCGTGTGTGATGGCACCAATGGTCGAGGACTTACAGAGATACCTACGCCGGATGGGAGAAGACATCACTTCCGAGGTGAGTGCTGTGGACGGTGTGTTGCAATAGGGCTGTTGTGGTCCTTGTGTTGAGTTGACATCATACCCGAGGAAAGTGCTATGGACGGTGGTGTTGCAATAGTGGTGTTATGGTGCATGTGTTGTGATGACATCACACCCGAGGTAAGTGCTGTGGACGGTGGTGTTGCAATAGTGGTGTTGTGGTGCATGTGTTGTGATGACATCACACCCGAGGTAAATGCTGTGGACGGTGGTGTTGCAATAGTGGTGTTGTGGTGCATGTGTTGTGATGACATCACACCCGAGGTAAGTGCTGTAGACGGTGGTGTTGTAATAGTGCAATTGTGGTGTTGTCGTGCTTGGGATGTGTTGACATGACACCAGAGGTGAGTGCTGTTTGCAAGTGTACAAGTGCAAGAAGACATCAACAGGCATTTTGCTCCAAACAAGGTTGCCTTCTGATAGCAAGAGGATTAGTTCTGAAGTAGAACGTCTGAGATAGCTTCATGTGTCATTTATGTTTTTGAAACATCGAGAAAAGGAACTGTTTAGCTATTAAATGGGATTCTTGAAGAATCGAGCCGTGACCTAAACGTTCGATTGTATTGTTGTTTACAACCTCAGCTGGAAGTGTGTCCCATCCTTCGACAACTCTATACGTGAATAATTTTTGAGTGATGTCGTGTGAGGAACGCTTCTCAGCGATTTTCGATCCATTGTTCCTAGTCACTCCGTTTGTATCTAGAGTGAAAAGGCTCGCTCGGTCGACGTTTTCCTTACCCTTTATATTCTTCCACACCTCGATCGTGTCACCTCGGACTTGACGCTTCTCTAGCATATAAAGGTCGAATTTACGTAGTTTGTCTTCGTACGATTTATTGCGCAACGGAGATATAAATTTGGTAGCTCCACGTTGAACCTTTTCTGATTTAAGAACGACTTTTCTAAGATTAGGAGACCAGAATTGAACGGAATTCTCGAGATGCGGTCTAACAAATGCATTGTATAACTTAGGAATACTGTGTCTGTTTATGTATGAGAGAGTGCGGGACATCATTTCCAACATTTTGTTGATTTTTTTGTCAGCATGGTTACATTGCTTGATTCTTCTCAAGTCATTACCAATGATGACACCTAAATCTATGTGTATAACTTGACATTCGTCTATATTACATTTCATTTGACACTTTTCTGACCAATCAACAATTTTGTTCAAGTTTAATGGATCTGCTGACACTGAAATTCGGTTTGCACTTTTCCTCGTAAATTAGTATCGTCTGCAAACTTGCTAATGCTCGAAAGCACGTTTCTATCGAGATAGTTAATGAATATTATAAATTAGAACTGGCCCTAACACGGATCCTTGAGTCACGTCGCTTGTAACATTACCTCAGGAGGAGGAAACTTCGTTGAGAACAACACTGTGCTGTCTGTCCGTAAGACAGCACTTTATCCAGTTATTTAGCTCGCATCAAATACCGATGCTGGCAATCTACTAACTAGGCGCTTGTGAGGAACTTTATCAAAGGTATTTTTAAACTCAAGGCAAATGATGTCGAATGGTGATTTTGTGTCGTGAATTTCAATTATATTATTGAGAAAAGTAGCAGGTTCACAAGAAAAAAACAATAGTGTCTAAAGTCATGCTAAGAGTCGGCTGTCAACTTGTTTGATTTTAGAATTCTGTAATTTTACCTGGTATAAAACGTTCCATCAATTTGCCAGTGACTGAGGATAGACTAATCGGTTCGGTAAATGCAGGGACACATTTTGTCCCCATTTTTAAAAATTGTAGTGACGTTGGCCTCTTTCCATTGAGAGGGGGAAGCACCATTTGTGAGAGATAGGGTAAAAATGTATGATAACTGTTCGGAGATTTCGTTTTTAG
Organism: Gammarus roeselii; assembly: GCA_016164225.1. NCBI lineage: Eukaryota > Metazoa > Arthropoda > Malacostraca > Amphipoda > Gammaridae > Gammarus > Gammarus roeselii. The sequence continues at coordinate 1,983 of SDVV010026849.1, read as the reverse complement.
TCTCTTTCAGTATTCTGGGATGAACTTAGTCTGGACCTGAAAATTTGGTATCTCTCAATTTATCTAGATATTTAGTAACTTCGTCAGGGGAAAATTTTTCTGTGTTGATGGCTTCAATATTTCTTCCCGCTATGATATCCTGGGTATTATTAATACCCGGATTCTCTAACGTAAATACGGAACAGAAATATTGGTTTAGTAAGGCACTCATATCAGTGACATCGGCTTCCAGCTCACCACCATCGTTCTCAAGAGGACCTATTACAGATCTCGATTTTTTTTTTTCGAAATATAACTGAAAAATTGTTTCGGATTAGTTTTAGTATTCGCCACAATTTCATTTTCATAATCTATATTTTTTTCGTTTCGGACCTTCTTTTGAGCTCTTCTGCTTCTGCTGACTGTGAATTCATTTTTTGCATCGTCGTCATGTGAGTGTTTCTGTTTTGTCAAGTGTTTTGCTTATTATTTGCGATTGAAGCTGCTGCAGTTCTCCTTTCCAGTACTAAATCTAATTGACTGCTGGTCGCCCGTTTATGCAAGGGATATGCTCAAGTTCCATATTGTATAGGTATAGTCAGAAAATTAGTTAACGATTGGTTAAAGTCACGTCCGAGGGTTATATACACTGTCGTCATCGATTCTATCAAGATTTCAAACTTGGTCGATCTTAAGTTAGGAACTTAATCGCAGTTTATTGACGCTTTCAACCCGAGCTCTATCTTAAAACGGATACAATTATGATTGCTAGTTCCAAGTGGTTTTCCCACTTCGACGTTCGTGACATGAGAGTCGCTTACTCTAAATAGAATATCAAGAATATTACTTCCTCTTGTAGTTGGCTACACCATTAGGATCATGGACTTATCGTCTGCAAAATCAATCAGACGTTGACCGTTGGTAATTCATACGTCTTTTTTCCAATCAATGTCAGAGACATTTTTTTGGGGGGGGGGATTTACTATATCATCAATGTTGACCATATAAAACACAACATGACGCACAAACTATAAATATCGAGATACTTTCAAAAACGCATGAAATCCCAGTGCAGTGTGGGGAGTAGTGTATATAGGTACGAATATGCCCGGGGGATAGGGAAGGGGGGGTGCCAAGAACGTCCTGGAGATGGGGACTACGAATATGCCCTGAAGATCCGCGGTAGCAATAGGAGGGGAGTCAGGCGCGTGAGATAGGGGGTACGAAACAGCCATGGAGATATGGGGTACGAAAACGCCCTCACCGAAAACGCCCTGGTGAATATTGTTTGGTTACGGTTGTTTATGATTTGTGAATAAGTATTGTAAAGGGTAAGTATAATTTTATGATTTATTGTTGGCTTAGTCGCAAGAAATGTTAGCCTGGTACATATTGGTTTGGCTGTATATGTAGGATTGAATTCTTTTTAATAGTATATCGTATTATTTGGTTGTGCTTAAAGCGTTGTGATGCCATTTCATTTGGGTATTCATTGCAAGTCTTTGCTCAAGCAATAAGTTGTTTTAATTTAGTAACACTTATAGCGTTGTGATAGGCAGGATAATTTTATATCGTGGATTTAGTATCGCCAGCACCCGTTATTTCAATGGGTTCGTATTGCTGGATCTTTATTTTATTTATGGTTTACACACACCTACACACACACACCTACACACACCTACACACATGCACACACACACACACACCCTTACACACTTATACACACACCTACACACCTAAACACCTACACACACACATACACACATACACACACCTACACACACACCTACACACACACCTACACACACACCTACACACACACACCTACACACACACACACACACACTCACACACACTTACACACATATACACACACACACCTACACACACACACACAAACCTACACACACACACCTACACACACACCTACGCACACACCTACACATACACACACACACCAACCCACACACACACACACCTACACACACATACACACACACCTAC
>SDVV010026848.1:0-12197 GCA_016164225.1 Gammarus roeselii | reverse complement strand
ATATATAAGATCACGCAGCGGAAATTTAGTATGATGGTAAAGTCTATTTTACTGTCCAACTGAAATGTTGCATGTAACGCAGTTTGCTGAATTAAGGACCATATTTACAGAATACTGCTCGTACAGATTAATTACCAAATGATTTGGATCATATTCGCACACTTGACACATCAAAGATTAAGCACATGTCAAAAAATGACGATTGTTGAATATACCTCACTGCAAGCACAACAAACGTATTCCATAGCTGCCCATTATTTGTGACAGCAACTTATCGACATCTCACATGCAATTGGATCCCTCTTCAAAGCGCCAGACGATTAAGCACGAATAATATGTATCATCACAGATTTATTCGGGTCTTTTTGGCTCCTGCAAAATGCAATTGAACGAGCCTAAATCATCCATTATTGTAAAGGGTTGCAGTAATTATTTGTGCCAGTCCGTTTATATTCTGTAATTGTTGATTCAGCTCAACACCTGAGAATTATTAGTACGGAAACAAATGCAACTGGCGAAATTCAAGTTCGAAAAAATAATATTTCCAGAGAGACAAGGGATTATGAAGAACCACTTTCCACCAATTATCATTTATAGAACAGCCAGCAGTGTTTCGACATCAAATAAATTTTGTAATCGTGCACATTTCAGCAACTAAACTCATTACTAGAGAGCGGTTTGGGGAATAATCAGCACTCATGAACAGCTCACTCTCAATGTTTGTTCTGTAACTTGACAGTTTTCGTAAATTTACTCAGGAGGACATGCATGGATAAAGTGCAACGGTAAATATAGAAAAGTGTTCTCAACTACACTATGTAATATATGATAATAATGGAAAAACATGTATGATGCTAGTCAGTCTGTCTGTGCAAACACTAAGAGCTGCTAAAATGATCACCAATTTAATGCGAACATTTTAATTGTACGATACACATTGCAATTCTATATGACTCATATTATTCAAATGTTAATCAAAATAAGGTTCATAATTCGAAATATGTAACTTCATGCAAAATATAATATACTATACAAAAATCGTTGAATTTTCATGTGTTTACGTTGTACACCTTGAATGATATTTCGCTCCACCGTAATATGAAATATTAATACTTATAGCCGAAGACATCCACAATTACAACTAAATTAAGTTGTGCAATGATCAAAGCTAAAACGTGTGTTGCAATATGAAAATAACACCGTGAATTTAACTGCAATAACCAGAACATGTAGTTATATTGCGGATGCGATACATGCTCCACTCTAAGTGTAATTAGTTTTACTATCAAACACAGGATAGGAGTGAAACAACACAGCCTGCACTTATATATCACATTATATCTAAAGTAATTGGTGTGGATCAGTGCCAAGTCTCTGGTCCGGACCTCGTTTGCTCTGAGCCTAATACACAGCTCCTTTTACGCTTAATAAGTTGCCCATACAAGGCATAGACACGCGGAAAAAAAGCCTCTAATTTCCTTCAACTACAATTTGTGATCCATTTGTAGTGAGCGGCGTTGTCTTTACGCCTCCGTTAACGCCCAACTGAGGTAGCGTCTACTTGAACGGGTTGAGGCTGGAGAGGTGGCTGGTTTTATGGCCCGTGGGTTAGCTGGAACGAAACACTTCTGACAATATGGTTCCGCCCGCTGATACGTCAAGCTCTTAATTTGTTCGGTTCAGTTAAGTTAGTTTGCACTAGGCCTGGCTTGGGTAAATAAAGCAGTAGTAAACGCATTCAGGTGCGACGTAGTCATTTGATTAATTAGGGAATCTTCCATAAACGCCTGTCGAGCTGATCTACTGTACATAGAAGAGAATTTAGAGCATACGTCCAGTTGCTGAAAACAACTTGAGGCGCTTCAGATGTTGTTGCCAACATGCAATAGCATATTAAGCTGTCGGTGCTCTACAGTCAGCAGTTAAGACAGCAGCGTGATGGTCGGTAGCTGTGAAAAAAATGAGACATCCACTATTCAAATTTACCTGATATTTCATAGTAAATTTTAAATTCATACAGATGCGCACCAAAAGTCAGCCGACAGAATAGTTAACGGTTGTGATAGCAGGTTTGTGGGTAGCTCTACGTAGAAAAATGCAGCTCTAAAGATTTCGACCAATAGAATACGTTTGCTCACAAACCGATGCTTCGATATGGTTTTAAATTACCAACAATATTTCCGTAGCACGTCACATCTTAACTGAGACCACTCGAGGTGTGTCCTAAAGAGACAAGCAGCAGCCGTCACCTTCATCCCCGGTGTGGCTCCCTCCAGAGAACGCTGCGTCATTTTGGGTTCGTGAAGAAGTTGGATGGAATGTTTGCTTATTTGTCCATTATGACATGTAATTAAAATAACATTGCGAAGAATTTTATTTGACAGCAAAATTATTCACCTCTGGATACGGTCATAATATCACAGGACGATTGTGTTAAATTCGGCTCAACCCATCTTATACAGTTTCTATTTTGTTACAATCAGATGGTGGACTGTACAACTGATTTCACTCTGATATCGCAGCTGATATCCAATGCAATCGTGACTCTGCTTTTTTACCTCCATTTGAAGAGATCTTGTGAAAATGTATGAAAATTGACCTGCTAGGGCAGTGACACACTGCAAGCGTTACCAAGACGGTAGTTACCTAATGTTGTCGATTTATGGCTTCACGATTCTTCAGTTCATAGCTGCAATGGTGGGAATTTTCCTTTTAATGTCGATTCTAAACGGGCGCCTGGGAGACTTCTTAGGAAGTTGTTAAGGCTGCCTCTAGAGCTATGAGTAAAATGAGGCAGGCAAGGTGCTTGTTCGATGGTATTCCCAGTTGTATAGTGTGCTTTACATAGCGTGTGCTTTACATGGAGTGTGGTTTATTGTTTACAGTTCTGCTGCTGAGCAACACCTTTGGTACCTTGATCGTCTCGCTTTGAGTGGTTGCTGACGCAGTTTATCCGTGTGATCTGCTCATCGTCGCTTCTATGTTTTGTATGATAGCTATTTCCATGATTGAGCGTACAATATATTCAGACCTCTGCTTCTTGATAGATTTGTCCCAGTTTGGAATTCGTGTCGCGGTAGCCCTCTGTATGAGTTTACTTTAGGTGCCCTTCGATGTAAAACTTCACTAATTGTAGGTGCTCTGTACCATCAACTGTATCATTGTAGAACACGTCTGATTACTCAATATACTCAAGTTTTTTGATTGGCTTGGAAAATTCTTGATTAAATTGCTGTTACCTTTTGTAGATCGTCAACATCTGTGACTTAGTCTTCTTTTCAGATGACCAGATGGTAGGGATTCGGCCAATTTGTATGACTTACTGCTTACGAATGTCGCATTCTAATTATTTTTATCACACTGCTATGTACTTTTTATTAACATATACTATTCAAGTAGAAACCTTCCAGCCAGTGTTACTGTATCGCACACATGACCTGGCCTCTCAATTCAAGTCCGTTACATACCATCGACCACCTTGTAACAAAATACACTAGCGTTATTTTACAGCATCAGCGGTTTCTTGGTACTGAAGCGGTGGACTACTTCAACCGCACAGATGGCCCACGTGCTGCTTCCAGAAACACTCGTTGTCTGTAGATTTCATGGAATGTAGCAGGTGGGCGTGGCAGTAGGGAGGCAGTCTGGTATTAGTGCTTCGCAGGCGTAGGTGTAATGACCAATAAATATGAATTCAGAGCAGCGTTCGTCCATGAAACCGTATTTATAGACGACAATACAGTCGAACTCATCGGCATTCCCGTCAGTGTGAGGGCTCCCCGGCCACCAGTTGGTTGTGAGGTCGACCTTTTGATCTGAAAATAGTGTTTTCGCTGTTGATAATCATAACAAATATCAGGAAGAATTTCATTAAAAATGTCCTATATGAACGAAAAATTATTTGACGCATTGTGTTCTATGCCAATGCAGGCGGTCTCCAGAGCAAGCGTAACAATGATTGACCACACAAAATGCTCAAAAGACTTGATGACTTGATTGGCTAACCACTGGATTGGTCCACCTGCAAAAGGCTCTTCAAAACTATTTCAAATAGCTAGAAGCCGAGAAACATAAAAGAAAATACACCTAAAGGAGAGTCGTTCAAGCGGAGGAAAACTCGTCATAAAACAATCCAATTCCTGAGAAAATATGAAAAAATTGCTCTTTGAAATGTAAATTCAATTATCTTATTATGTCAGACAGCAACAGCCATTCCGACATGAAAAGCCTTCAACATTTGCATGGACATTCATTGGAAACAGAATTCTAAGCCTAACTGAAATTAAATTGTCAGTAGTATCTGGAGATCAATTATGTTCATCAGAATCGAGTTCAATTTAGTGTTACAATTACAAATACGGGCAAAAGGATTTGCTCCATTTCATTTGATTTTCATCAGATAAAATAGGTGATGACATCTATTTACTCCAAAGTCGATCTATTTAGTTTACTCCCCACTTGATAAAAAAAGAGTTATAAGCGTTAAATCTACGCTATCGTCAATGGAGTTATTATATGAGTATTGGTGTAAGAGAACTTGACAGTATATCAGGGTATTCACAGCAAACATAGAACGCATGGGAATGTATTGAATGCTTCTCATTTCCTCCATAATTGGATCAGAACTGGTGAACGTATCAGATCTCAATGCTTTCAAACAACATTTCAAACGTGGGAGAGCCGACATTCAAGCTCAGTTCTATTTCCCGACTGGAACAGGACGCTCAGAGATGAAAACTGCACTTTAGCCGTTTTTTCATGGAATTATTATTAGAAATAGGCATTATCCGACTGTTGCACTGTCATCTTTTGGGGTTGCCATACTTTTCTTGCTTGGCTTAAAATACTGTTTCCGGTTGAATATGCCTACAAAAAATGGATGAATCATCGCTATTTGACAAAGACTGGTATGTTTTAGTTATCTTCCTGATTCAACACTCACAAGTTCATGCCTGCGTCAAGTACCCTGAATATGAAGTTCTCATTAGTGGCGGAATAAGGAGGTCTCTTTCAGTGGCAACACTCGGACTGTAACAATGCAGCAAACAAAATAGCACTCGCGTCACGAGAGAAGTTTCTGTACTTCGGAGAACTCTTGTACCCTGTGCACACGATGGTCAAATGTTCGAAGGCCTTGAGTCCTTTGAGCGCACGTCTAACGTCCTCCTGGCTTCCTGTCAACGCGCGCGAGGAGTGCGTGTGGATTGGCATTTTTTATGGCTCACATCTTGTTTCGAAACAGCTGATCGATGTAAACAAACCACCTGTAGTGTTGTTTTCATGGCAAGATCATTTTAAATGCTTTCGAACGAAGCGCACCAATGACAGTCTTTTGTTCCAACACCTCACCAGACTGACATTGGCAAGGCGCAACTTGATTAGCCTTGACTTTGTTCTTTTTAAAAAAAATAATCATAATATCAGGATGAATATCAAAAATTGGCCACCGGCTTCAGAGATTTTTCCTTGGATCGGTGACAGCCTCAGAAAACCATTCTCAAAAACTTGCAGGGCATTTGAAACAATAACTTGATAAACTTCATGGAGCATGGTTGATGTGTAATACGATATTATCTGAGCCTCATTTTAGATTTAGGGTGAATTTCTTGCTAGTTTTTAAGGGAACTAAACCAGCATCAGCTTGTCGTTCGAAGGACTCGTCGGTCAAAAGTCTCTCCAAACTAATCTTGAAAATCAGTGTCCGCGTCTATCGGCTGAACGAGGCAATTAAGCGTGGAAACCACTTTTCTCCGGTACATCTACCATCAGCACTCCCAGAAGTGGACTTGCACTCCCAGAAGTGGACAGCAGACGATATTTTAAATTTACGGAAAATTACATTGACCAATAATGCACTGTGAAAAGGTGGACGGTACATCCATGACAAGCTTGAAAGTGATCTAGACGCATGCGGCTTTGGTCCGAACACTCATGGATTTGACCGACGTGTGCATTGGCTATAATCTAGAGTTACATAGCTTTCCAGCACTTCAAATCATATTTGCAGAGGTGACAGTGGAGGATGGTTGTAATCTGTGTGACCGAGTCGCTGGTTCTTCAACATTTGATCTGGCGTTTCGACTCATACTTATACATTCTTCCACCTTTGACATACCTTGCTGAGCACCATCACAAAGGTCGAACTTCCTCTAAAACAACAACACACAACAGTACATTGCACGTTTTAGAGAAATAAGTCGTTTTTCATATCGCAAAAAGCGCTCAGTGCGCCGAAGGTTGACACTAGGATCAATTTAAGCTACGGTAGAGTAACGCATTTATTTGTGTTTAGTGTGCTGTGGAAAATACGCCTCGTATCCGAACAACACACACCACTGGAGAGAAGCACGCATCGAAGCATGAGGACAGACTTCGTTTCCGGCAACAATCTTGTATAATAAACTTTAGTGGTGAACATGAGTTCCGACTCGATGAATAGAGGTGTGAAATATGCATATGATGCGTTCTTAGACATTTTACGGCTAGTGCATAAACCATTATCTAAAGATATAAAGAGTGCATTGGAGATATATGCATTTTTCACTATGGTTCAGGTGAAACAAGTTTGATTTGGAGTGTACGGCCGCAAAGGTAAAACTAACACTAACCTCGTGGCGCAGAATAATCGTCCATGTATAGTAGATACTATTAGGACGAGGAACATTTTTTCTATTGTTTTGGTAGGTAACTAACATTTTTTTTCTGATTTAGTAATTAACTCATATAAAAAAGCCCGTTGTTCCCATCGTTTTCTGAAAATTTGAGATAACAAGAAAATTCATCATTACAATCATAAACAAATTCGAGTGAGTACACTGAGAAATCATTCATCCAAGGGGTACTATGAGCACGCAGATTACAAAAATCCCCTTTACCCGCGGTTATTCCTGGTCTTCGGCTCACTGAATCGGCCCGAGCATTGTCTTCCGAGTGAGAATATGTAGATGCCATCAGCAGGGGATTACTCTCCATAGATGAATAAAGTGGATTTATCTGGTGAGTATTTTAATACGGATAATTTGTATTTCAATGAAGAGGATTATTTGTGCTCTACGCGATTTTTTTACCGCTGCTTCAGAAAGGCTCATTGTGGACAGTATTAGACAGCATGACAAAGAAACTTCGAGATAGTCACTGTCAAGTTCCCAAGTCATATTTCCCCTTACAATACTGACTGTTTGGTCCCCAGCGGAAGTCTCCTTCGTTTGCCTGGTCGTCAGCCCACAGCCTGACATACTCTGTGGAGGTTTCTTTGCCCACGGTGTTCAGGAACACTTCCCACTGCACGCTTGTCTGGAAAGGAGGATAGATGATGCACCTTGTCTGTTAGAGGAACCCATGCCATATACCCAACTCCTCATGCAATACATATAAATCTAGCCCGTATAGTGGCAAGAATCTACGAAGTAGTAAATTAACAGGTTTCACCTCTTCTCAAATGCGCTAGTCCATGACTTCGAATATTTGTAACTCATAAAATAAATGAAATAAAACATCGATAAAAAAATACCTAAATTAATCTAGGATGCAATTGTGAGCGACTTTTGTGATGTATGTATGAACATTTCGACGCAAGATAAGTAGCAATCGCTGCTCTACTGCGACGTCCAAACCACTATCAATACCAATCAAGATATCGCATGAAGTGTATTTTGCTCGTGCTCGTTGCTCCGTTGGGTTAGCACTAACAAGTGCAGCTATTTTTACTTTCAGGATACAAAGTGAAATCATTTTAATGAAATCTGGAATATGGAACTGCCAGACATCAGTTGTGCACTAATCGTGACGCACGCGTTTGGGGGTGCATGAGTGCTGCCAGTCACAGACACCTGGTTCCACGCGCTCACACTCATCGGCTATTTAGTATGACCGATCAACAATCAGTGTTGACATGAATCGAAATATCCACAATGTCTGATTGCATCTTTAAATGTTGTATTGTACCGTCAGTAATTAAAAAGTGATGTGTTTGTGGTAAGAAAATCAATCCGAACAAAATAAACCAATTCATTTCCTTGAGTTGGATAAAGATAGCGGATACTATCAGTTGCAACACTCCTAAAGAGTTTTGCAGCTCTTATTTTTTTCACTCATTGCAGAAAGATAGTTTGCATGTGTCAAATTTGGCATAGTTTTTCTCCGGTTCGAGAAACATTATTTTCAGATCTTTACTACCTGCGAGAACCGACATCTAAATAATCCAGTTCCAACACTGAAATGACCCGATGGTAAACATGTAAAAATATATTTTCGTACTAATTTCCAATTCCGCCAATATGTATCAATTATTGTTATGAAATAATCAAATTGAATACATGGTAATAAAATGATATTGTCACTCAACAACAAACACATATGCGGCGACCGTCAGAACGTGACGCGGGTGCCATACATACAGTAGTGATGGTTAATAGTGAGCGTTGCATTGATCTCCGTCAACTAAATTGTGTACACTAAGTGGTGAGCTGACTTGGCTTAACGTAGCGCCCAAAGTGTCAAACAATAACTGCATTAGTGGCAGTAAAACATTGCGAAAAATTGAGATCATTTGCATTTTCCAATAGAGCAAACTTTGAGTTAGGTGGAAAACCAGACTGGGAATGACACTGAAAAAGGACAAACGTTCATTCTAGTTATCCCCCAAACTATATACTCTTCGGGTTAACTACTTGAGATACGTTTTATTGCGCTCAAATCGACCCTTGATCGTTGAAAGATAGTTACATGTTTTTTTGCATTATTTTTTTATGCGTTTTTTTTCAGCAATTAAATTCATGGTTATTTGTTGAACTGGGGAAGGGGTACAGGTAATGGGTACAGGGAACTAAAATAATCGAGAACGTTCCCTTTCGGTATCCTGCTGAATGCTTCTTTATGGAGGCAAATACTGACTATTCCAGTAGTATGTATGATGTTTTGTACCAGTCATTGCATTCCAGCGTCAATAAAACGTATTTCTTCTGTTTCTGTTTTTCTTACCCCGAAAACAAAGAAAGCGACAACGCGCAGTCAGCTTCATGCGCCAGACGTGTCTGAGACCTGTATCGCAAATTTGCAACATGAATAATCAATATCAATGCGTTGTCCTGGCTGATCAATTGCATTAATGATTGCGCCGACCAGAGTTTGGGCGATTAACGATGCTTCGTCGTACTTCGATGAGATCGATACTTCACCTACGAAATGTTAGATCAGCTATCTAAGATTACTCGGTCGAATTACCTGCATCCAGTTTGAAAGAACATAAAAGTTCCGTAGATTTAACTGCATATATAGATGAAATCCCATTGGACAAAATCAACCGGACTATCCTGATTCAATAAACATCAATGAAGGTACGTAAGAGCGATACTCTGTGGCTGCTCATTGTTCATCGTTGCACTAGCGGTGTTTGGTTAATGTACGTAAGAGCGATACTCTGTGGCTGCTCATTGTTCATCGTTGCACTAGTGGTGCTTGGTTAATGTACGTATGAGCGATACTCTGTGGCTGCTCATTGTTCATCGTTGCACTAGTGGTGCTTGGTTAATGTTCGTATGAGCGATACTCTGTGGCTGCTAAATGTTCATCGTTGCGCTAGCAGTGCTTGGCTTGGTGATGGGCGCGCTCAGCTCTATTTGACTACGTATGTACAAGGATGCTCATCTATTCAGATCAGCAAATGCAAGGGAATGATCTTGAATCGCACTCCAACGGAGTTTGTCCAGTCGTCTTGTTGACTACAGCAGCCCAACCGAACAGTAATGCGTATCATTACAGACTTCAAACTTACCATCGGCGCCGCCAGAGTTTGTCCAACGTTAACACACGCATCCTGTGCTTCGTTGTAACCTTTTTTGTCGCTGTAGAAGACGTAGGTGAACCCGGGCTGAGGTAATCGAGCTGGAACACACACGAGATAGGGTTTGATGTACTGGACACTCCAATTTCTCATTCACTGATAAGATGATTATCTCTGATTATTCCCAATAATCAAGCAGTTCGAAAAGATAATGAGCACAAACAAACCATAGCAGCAATCTCCGATGTTGTTGCAATTCTACAGAAGTTGAACAGCACATCATATATTTGCTGATTGAAGCCATGTTTAACGAGTCATATCATGACAGGAACAAGTAATAATCCTGACAATTTTTTTGTCCCAGTATCCATTGCAGACACCAAACAGCTATTTGGAATTTATTATAGAGATGGTGGCTTGACGATGAGGTAATACAAACTCAGAAATACATGTTCCTCCTAATTGAGACCCATTTCTTTCAGTGTTCACAGGTTTTGACTATCAGCAGGGCAAGGTGGGGGTTGCACAGCTGTTCTACTGTGACGTCGAACTCCTTATCATTACTCCTCAAAACGTTTGAGTGAGGGACGGGCAATCGGCCCCTCGTCTTTACATAACCAAATAACCGGAGTAAACGAACAATACTACACTTATACGCTTTCTGATTCTGAGAAACACATTAATATACAAAATTGTCACCCGTAATCGTATATTTCTATTGCAAAGCATTGCAAATTGCATGTGAACGCAATCAAGGTAAAAGACACTAGGTAGGCTTTGAATACAGTTGCAATCGATGCGTTCGCTCAAGTTGCGGCACAGATGTTACCTGGCATCCCGTCCCCGATCCAGTAGAGTCTTGAGCCCGGGACCGGTTTCAGCGGAACCCATATTGACGGCCCAATGAAGACCTGGCACACTTTGGTGCCAGGGTTGAAGCTGAAGCTGGGGCAGGAGTGGACGAGACAGAATGACGCGCAGGCGATCTTGGGAAGAAAGCAAGCGCTTGTGAACATGAGAGACTTGGGTCAGGAATATGAGTTTATGAGTCGATCACACGACGAAAACTCCAGTGAAGATTATAACAACAAGGACGATCAGTTGAAACAGGGAAATTACATCGCTCTCTGAAATTCGCCCACTCACTTGAATTGCAAACCATTACCTTTGGTCATGAATCGGTCACGAATATTTATATATGCCGGTACCTCAGGTGGAGGTCATTTAGATTAGTATAATGATTGTATAATATGTTTTCTCTCTCATATGGAAACGGCTAATAATGCAGACCACAATATAACACGACGCTATTTGTGGGCTAGACTCGAATCGAACCAATGGAACATTCTTTTGCTGCCTCTCGCAAATATGTGACTGGGTCAGAATGTTCAAGTAAAGGAATCTAAATATATTTTTTTTTGGTGGAGGGACGAATAGTAGCAAGCAATTTCCTATGGGCCAGAGTTCGGGTGCAAGAAATTACATAATGTACTAGGTTAATAACATTAAGAAAGAGGTCTGCGATTCGCATATTTCTCAAAAAAGCCACTCTGTGAACCCACCCACAAAGTGTTAACCAGAGACTGTTTTGGAAGTGTTTATGGTTATCACACTTGTTGAACGAAAGTATAAGCTGAACTCTGTTTTAAACCGTATGAAAATGTAACGATTGTAACGTTTTTTGTACACGATTCCGCCCAACGACAAAAATCAGTATCGTAGAATTCTTTACTTCGGCCTTGCAATGGTTTTGATTTTACTGAGCGTTTTTCGAAAACAAATGGAACAGAACATTCTTCGTATCCACTCAAAATATTAAGGATTAGCGCAGAAACATTTTCAGTGCTGTCCTCGGGATGAAACAAACGTAGTGAAACTCGTCTATCCTTCAAATATTTCCACGCAGATCAGTTTGCCCGCACTGTTTTGCAGTGATCAGACTAACACCGTCTGTAATTGCTACCTTGAGTCATTGATGCTGAAAATGTTTCGTAACGCACATTTTTTTCTGATTTTGGAGAAACTTGGAGATTTTTCACATGATATGGTATCACGTGATATGGTGATATGATATGGTATATCAAGCTATTGCTTTCTAGTAGTTATATGTTTTGCGTAACGGCCTACTGAAGGATTATAGATAGGTGTTAATAGAGGTTATTTTTAGTCTAGGGAGTTTGCACCCCACATTTTCGCGGACGGACGGTGTCAGACAGGTGACTAACGGGTGACTCATTCTCATAGATAGACGGACAGCTTTCGGATTATTCATAAGGTATGTTATCAGGTTATATATATGCAACCTTGACTCATTCGGATGGAGGGACGAACGGATGGACGGACAGCGTTCGGAAACGCATTGGCAGGGTTTATGTTTTGATCATTTTTTCCATTATACTGTATTTTAATATATATT